>PISX010003741.1:0-132580 GCA_004024625.1 Mellivora capensis
GTAAATAGTATCATGTCTGAAATCCAGGCAAAAATAAACAGGCTGAAATGAAAAAAAGGGACAAATCCTTTTTAAAAAATGAAAAACAACAACAAAAACAACAAAAAACAAACCAAAACCCCCCAAAAGCCCCAACAAAACCAAACCCAAAAGTGCCTCTCAAAAAACAAAGCTCTATCAAATATGCAAGATGTCTGGAAGGAGAAGCATAAATATTAAAAACTGTCTACTTCTCATCATTCTTGCAGTCCTATGACAATGCCATCTGGTGTCATTCTTTGTATCACAGAGCTCTTGCTCAGAAGGGTCTATTTATTACAGGACTTGCTTGTGTTTTCTATGAAAGCCTATCTAAAATCAAGAAGTATGGGACTATGAAAAAAGCAGGAACTCTCCTCACAGATTAAATACAAGTTACTGCTTCTCCCTCTCCCACTCCCTGCTGCTTGTATTCCCTGTCTCCTTGTGTCTCTCTCTGTCAAATAATAAATAAATCTTTATAAATAAATAAATAAATGTATGTATGTATGTATGTATGTATGTATGTTAGTTACTGGGGGACTGCAAATCAATATGAGGAGCTTGTGTGGCTGTCCCACAGGCCACCTGCACGGCTTACCTGCCTCATGTCCCTTTGGGCCACCGCCTTAGCTTTCTTACACCTGTCACCGATAAGGACATATTTTTTCCTTAAGATTTTATTTTTTATTTTTTTAAAGATTTTATTTATTTGACAGAGAGAGAGAAAGCACAAGTAAGCAGAGCAGCAGGCAGAGAGAGAGGGGGAAGGAGGCTCCCCGCTGAGCAGAAAGCCCCATGTGGGGCTCGATCCCAGGACCCTGGGATCATGACCTGAGCTGAAGGCAGAGGCTTAACCCACTGAGCCACCCAGGTGCCCCTTTCTTAAGATTTTTTATTTATTTATTTGACAGAGAGAGAGAGCACAGCAGGGGGAGCAGCAGGCAGAGGGAGAGGGAGAAGCAGGCTTGCCGAGCAGGGAGTCTGATGCGTGGCTTGATCCCAGGACCCTGGGATCATGACCTGAGCCAAAGGCAGAAGCTTAACCAACTAAGCCACCCAGGCACCCCAGGGAAGTTTTTTTTTTGTTGTTTAAAGATTTTATTTATTTATTTATATAGCAGGGGGAGTGGGAGAGGGAGTAGCAGGCTTCCCACGGAACAGATAGCCTGATGTGGGGCTTGATCCAAGGACCCTGGGATCGTGACCTGAGCTGAAGGCAGCCGCTTAACAACTGAGCCACCCAGGCGCCCCCTAGGGAAGTTTTTAATATGAGCAAGCAGCAGCTCCATGAGGGATGAATAAGGATATGATGCACTGAAGTTGATGACAGGCACCCAGGTGAAGACTTTGGGAAGCACAAGTTTCAAATGTAAAGATCTGAGAGGTGAAGAGTACTGGTGACCTGCAGTGTTTATATGAAAAAATAACCAAAACCAGAGATTTTTTTCCAAACAGTGGCACAAAAATCGGAATCTTTCAGGAAGGGGATAAGAATCATTGCTTTAGTGAGTCATTGTCACTCACGGGTTGGGATGGAAAATGGTTGAACATCATTGACCAAACACGAGGTCTTCGGATTTCCTTCTGTGCTGCTAGCATGATTAATCATGTCGGTTTACCTTAGCTTTAGCTTTCTTTTCCACTTTTGGCCAAAATATCACCTTCGTTTATGAGGCTTCAATGACCCTTGATATTGGTCTCTAATGGAATAATATCTATCAAGCTCTGTAATGGCAAGGTTCATGGTATATTACTTCTCATAAATTTTTTGTGTCCAAACTGGTACTATGGGCATAAAGATTGGTCTATTCTAACATTTTTTTTTTAAAGATTTTATTTGTTTATTTGAGAGACTGAAAGAGCACAACTGGAAGGGCAAGGGTCAGAGGGAGAGGAAGAAGCAAGCTCTCCACTGATTAGGGAGCCTGATGTAGGACTCGATCCCGGGACCCTGAGATCGTGACCTGAGATAAAATCCGAATGAGCCACTCAGGTGTCCCAAGACTGCTCTATTCTAATTTGAAGGTAAAAAGTATGTATTTATTATTTGATAAGGGCAGTTAAATCTGTTCTAAAGAATTCTTAAATATTTTATTTATTTGTCAGAGAGAGCGAGCGAGCACAAGCAGAGGGAATGGCAGATAGAGGGAGAAGCTAGCTCCTCACTGAGCAGGGAGCCCAATCCAGGACTTGATCCCAGGACCCTGGGTCATGACCCGAGAGGAAGGCAGACACTTAACCAACTAAACCACCCATGCATCCCTAAAATTTTTTTATTTACTTATTCTTACCTGTATGGCTTCATCCAGGAGGAAGATGGCATCATTCATCAGCAGGTTAAGAAAGCGGAGGAAAAGTGGGGGATTCATGGCTTCTAAATTCTTAGAGGCATAGTCAGCCAAATCCTGTAAGTCCCAGCCCAAGACAAAACCATTTTAGTACCGAACCACAACTCACTGGGGCTTATCTGAAGTAAAACTCAGAGAACTCAGCTTTGGCTTCACCAAAAACTCTCTCACCTTAATGCTCTCTCGATAGGTATCTGTTCCCCACATGTACCTTAGGATGGGATACATGGGACGTCGGTAATTAAACTTCTGTTCAAATTGATGGGGGTCTCCTGGAATAGGGTAAGAGCAAAAACCTAGCAAAGGTGGTGCTACTAGAGAAAGAGAAGAGTTTATGCCTGGGGAGCCACTTTCTTTTATTCTGAATGTGTCAAGACTACTGGTAAAATCTGCCCTGGGAGTTTACAAAGGCCCAGAATGACAGTCAAGTGTTTACTTATTTCCTTACTGAAAAAATAAGAGGGAGACAGACAGGGGCGCCTGGGTGGCTCAGTCAGTTAGGCATCTGCCTGTAGCTGAGGTCGTGGTCTCGGGGTCCTGGGATCGAGCCCCATATCGGGCTCTCTGCTCAGCGGGGAGCCTGCTTCTCCCTCTCCCTCCTCCGCACAGCTTGTACTCTCTCGCAAATAAATAAATAAATAAAATCTAAAAAAAAAAAAAAAAAAAAAAAAAAAAAAAAAAGAGGGAGACAGACATAAAAGATGCCGCATGCAGAAAAGGGTAAGGACCAAGTTGTCCACTAAAAGCCAGGGGAAACAAATGCTTCCATATCCAAATGTAAAGTCTTATCAGACTCTGAATGAGGCCTCCAAACCGACCATTGTGGCAGTGACAGCCACGTGCTGAATAGGATATTAAGTAACCTCCATGTTCCTCATAGACAGCATTCCAGCTGCGAGATGAACTGGCTCTTAGTTACTCTGAAAAAATCAGGTCAGGGGCTAAAAACCCGAGGCTTATACTGTTTTGACCAATCAAAGGAACTGCTCCATCTTTGTAGGTTGGGTCATACAATGAAAGAAGAATATGGGATTTGGAGTCAGAATATGTAGGTTTTCCCTTTGGCTCCACTTATTTCAAGTCTCTTAACATTTTTTAACTTCTACTTGCTCAGAAATAAAACAGGAATTAGAATACATCCTCTATCATCGCATGTAAAGGGTTGAAATGGTCATATAATGAGATAACTGCAGTGATTCATCGTGTGACTGTATATGTATTAGGAAGATTTACATGAACTATCTGATTAGTTGTCACTTCACCCCATTTTATAGATGAGGACACTAAGGCTCAGAGGTGAGCAAGTGACAAAGCCAAGACTCAAATAGGAAAGGCACTCAGAACAATGTTAAATATCTCTTTAAATGTTAATTGTATTTATCACCGGATGGTAGGACAACTTTTATTTTTTTTAATTTAGAACATCTCTTTTAAAAGGGATCTTGTATAAGTGCCTAACATATATTGTTTACTGGTTGAGATGGGGTATGGTTTACTTTTGATCTCGGGGTGGTGAGTTTGAGCCCCATGTTGGAGACAGAGTTTACTTAAAAAAAAAAAAAAAAAAAAAAAAAGATAGGGTGCCTGAGTGGCTCAGTGGGTAAAGCCTCTGCCTTTGACTCAGGTCATGATCTCAGGGTCCTGGGATCGAGCCCCACATCAGGCTCTCTGTTCAGTGGGGAGCCTGCTTCCCTCTCCCTGTCTGCCTGCCTGCCTACTTGTGATCTTTCTCTCTGTCAAATAAATAAAATCTTAAAAAAAAAAAAAAAAGAAAGAAAAAAGAAAAAAGAACTGTGCCACTATTCAGCAATTTTGAGGCAGATAAAAATAAGTACTTGGGGTCGGGGCGACTAGGTGACTCAAGTTGGTTAAGCGTCTGACTCTTGATTTCAGCTCAGGTTATGACCTTAGGGTTGTGAGACTGAGCTCCGCACTGCTTAAGGTTCAACCTCTACCTCTTCCCCTGCCCCTCCCCAACCCCCACTAAAAAAAGACAAAAAGACATAGGTTGTAACTGAACAGGGTACTTTGCTGGAGTATAAGTAAATCAAGCATGTAATAAAATTGGTAAGAGTATGTGGGTCTTTTTTTTTTTTTTAGATTTTATTTCTTTTTAAATTAAAGATTCTATTTATTGGCAGAGAGAGAGTGAGTTTATGCACACGCACAAGCAGAGGAAGTGGCAGGCAGAGGGAGAAACAGGCTCCCCACAGAGCAAGGAGCCCGATGTGGGACTCAATCTCAGGACCCCCATGATCACAACCTGAGCTGAAGGTAATCACTTAACTGACTGAGCCACCCAGGCATCCCCATAGATTTTATTTATCTATTTGAGAGAGAGAGAGAGAGAAAAACAGAAGTAGGAGTTGGGGGAGGGACAGAAGGAGAGGGAGAAGCTGATTCCCTGCTGAGTGGAGCCTGACATGGGCCTCCAATCCAGGACCCTGAGATCATAACCTGAGCCAAAGTCAACTGCTTACCAACTGATCCACCCAGGCAACACTCCCCACCCTTGTTTTTTTTTCTTTTTAATATTTTATTTTTATTTATTTGACAGAGAGAGAGAGATCACAAGTAGGCAGAGTCAGGCAGAGAGAGGGGGGAGCAGGCTCCCCACTGAGCAGAGAGCCCGACGTGGGGCTCGATCCCAGGACCCTGAGATCATGACCCGAGCCGAAGGCAGGGACTTAATCCACTGAGCCACCCAGGTGCCCCTCCACCCTTGTTTTTCTTTTTGAGATGAGACAGAATCAACTTGATTCTACCACTTAGTTGTATGACACAGACAAATTATCTTTTTGAGCATTCACGTCCTTATATGTACAACAGGGATGATGCAGTAAAACTTGCCAGATGGTGACAAATTAATGAAACAATGTAAGAAAAAGCACTTAGCATCAAGGCTGGCCCATAGATATTCCCTAACTGATGGCTGATGCTATTTTTCTGACATTAAATACTGATCAAGCTAGGAGACTCCACTAGGATCTGCTTCTCAGTTCTGGACTGCTTTACCTGTAAACTCAATGTCCACAAAGACCTTGATTAGAGCTTCTGCAAGGTGGGGTGCATAGGGAAAGTTGCAGAACACACGTTTCCGGTGGAACACACTGGTTACCAAGGGATTTGGCGTCTGGTCCAGGTGGGGCATCACTGCTTCCAATACCTCAGCCAGTTTGGCCCTTAGGTGAGGATTCTTCATTCTGCACAAAGGACAGAAAGCGAGCTGAGCAGGTAGAAAAGTTAACTCTCAAACTGATGACTATTTTGTCCACATGAGGAGCCAAAACACCCTCTACCACTGCTGGAAGAGAAAAGAAGGTTCTGTCGTGTCCAGGCTGTCAGTTTCTGGGGTAACGTAGGGTACAACGTCATTCAACTTTTGAGATCACAGCTGGCCAAGTATGAGGATGAGTACTCAAGTTTCTCTATAATGTCTAGCCATTCTGTTTACTCTTCTATAATAATCCACTGTTTACTGTTTACATTCCCTGACAGTTTCATTGAGGAGAAACCTGCCTTTCTAAGCTTACTGAGGGCCAGGGTGAGGCCGCAGTTCTACATTACTGACGCTGGACAGCACGTGTGCCTAATAAATCCTAGTTGACTCATGACTTCTCACTGGGTCTGCTCAGCTCAGGAAAGGACTGGCTTCTACCTACTTCTCACTGACATGGCTCAGGGCACTGTGCATCATTCCGTTGGCACACACGGTTTCCTTTGGCCTAGATACCAAAAACGCCAGGGAAGCAACTCTACAGGTCAGTGGGCATCTCTGTTTGAGAAAGGGGAGCAGCAGCTCTGAATGAGGAGATGAGATTTGAAAGCACTGACCTGTGTTTACTACTCATGCAACTCAGAACGTTACGGGTAAACTTTGTGACCACACAGAACTGGCTGCACTGGTAAGGTTTTTGGCATTAAGGTAACTATTTTAACCAGCCGCTTGCAGTGGAATTCCCACTGGCTCTCTCACAAGCACGTTCAGATTCTTTGTGGGCAAAGTTCTTGGCTTGTTATGTCTCTCAAGACTGGAGATTTCCGGCTACCTGCAAGCACGGTCAGGTGATTCTTTAGTGTTAACCGCACATCTGAAGGCAAGTCCTTATGATTCAGGCTTGTGTGTTCTTGGTTGAGAAGTTTTCTGAATGCTCTGCACCTCTAAGTGGTATCAGAGCCAAGCTTCCAACACCTCACCTTTCTATGCTTCCAGTGAAAATGGTAATAAAGTGAAGAACATGTTCTAGGGAGTCGGCAGATGTCTCCAAGATGTCATCGGCAAAGCGGCGGAGAAAAATGAGGAAATCACCCAAGTTATCTGCAAAAAATTCTAAAAAAGAAAACATTTACTGCAATTAGTGAAACATCTGACTTTCTGTATTAAGCAATATTGAAATTCCTCCCTTTTGCTCTACCTAATGAAGGTTAAAAAGTCCCAAATGTCGGGGCGCCTGGGTGGCTCAGTGGGTTAAGCCTCTGCCTTCGGCTCAGGTCATGATCTCAGGGTCCTGGGATCAAGCCCTGCATTGGGCTCTCTGCTCAGCGGGGAGCCTGCTTCTCCCTCTTTCTCTGCCTGCTGCTCTGCCTACTTGTGATCTCTGTCTGTCAAACGAATAAATAAAATCTTAAAAAAAAAAAAAAGTCCCAAATGTCTTGTAGGTACTAAGAATGGAGACAAGCTCATAAATGCAGACTCTCCTTTAAAGGTAAATCAATTTTTCAGGGTGCCTGGGGGGCTCAGTCATTAAGTGTCTGACTTTAGCTCAGGTCATGATCCCAGGGTCCTGGGATCGAGTCCTGCATTGGGCTTCCCTGCTCAGCAGGAGGCCTGCTTCTTCTTCTCTCAGTTCCCCTGCTTGTGTTCCCTCTCTCTCTTTTTTTTTTTTTAAAAGATTTTATTTATTTACTTGACAGACAGATCACAAGTAGGCAGAGAGAGAGGAGGAAGCAGGCTCCCCGAGGAGCAGAGAGCCCGATGCGGGGCTCGATCCCAGGACCGTGGGATCATGACCTGAGCCGAAGGCAGAGGCTTTAACCCACTGAGCCACCCAGGCGCCCCTGTGTTCCCTCTCTTGCTGTGTCTCTGTCAAATAAATAAAGTCTTTGAAAAAAAAAATAAGGGTAAGTAAACTTTTATTTCTATCCAACTCAATATGAAAACAGCGGAGACACAAAATACTGTTCACACACAGTGCAACTTAAGAAGGTACACTGATAGACATTCTTTTCACACTCAAGGTTAACTGTGTGTTAAATAACCCTTTAGATGGATAAAGAATCTTCAACAAAGATGAATACATTAGAGGACTCTGGTCATCAGTCTCCAGGATGGTCCTCCAATTGTCTTTGCTTCCTGGTATTCGTGTCCTTGTGTGTCCCTCCCTACACTCTCCCAGGGGAGAGGCATATAGAAGCAATGGGTATATTATTTCCATGGTGAGGTTATAAAAGCCTATAGCTTCCATTTTGGTCACTTGCTCTCAAGGAAGCCAGCTGCCATATCACGAACAGTACTAAGGAGAGATCTGTGTGACCTGGAAAAGAGGCCAGTAAACAAATGAGGTCTGCCAACAACCACATGACCTGGCTTGTAAGCAGATCCTCCAATTCTGGTCAAGGCCTCAGATTCCTGTGACCCTGACTGACAGCTCGGCCGCAGCCGCACGAAGAGACCCAGAGGCAGAAAACCATGTGGCCAAGCCACTCCTGGACTCCTGACCCACAGAATACGTGTGAGACGACATTTGTTTTAGGTGCTACATTTTGGGATGATCTGTTACTTAGCAACAGATGACCAATACGGTGATCAAGAACATATAACCTGATTTTGATAGACAGGATCTGCCAACTCCTCACCGACAAACCTACATACACAATCTCCTTAACCAACAGGAGATCATAGTTTTTCTTCCCCTAAAGAAGAGCACAGGGAGAGTCAGACAGATAAATTTAGAAGATGGACAATGAAAACAACATTAATGCTAAAACTAACAGCTCTGAAAACCCTGGCTGCCCTTAATCCTTTGAAGACTGTTTCCTGATACACACAGAAGTGGGGACACAAGGCCGAGGAAAAAGCTGTTGGTTCCCCCATCTTTTGACCAGTAGATATTATCTATAAATTCGAGTTATTTCTCCAAAAACAGTTGAATGATCATTAACTTTGATGGTTAAACTTCCGAAGTGACCCGGTTAAACTTAGCTAGCTATAAATAGGCAGTTCCCAAGGAAGAGCCCGCTTACCTGGCACATAAGCCAAAGAGCTGTAGCCATCTGGCAGAGGAAAAGTAAGCTCGATTGGCTGTGAGCCCTCATTGCCTATGGCCAGCTGGACAAGCAGAACAGCCATGGACACCTGCAAGTTGAGACAGTTCTGCAGCATCTGGGGCTCCGTCATGGCAGTCTTGGTGGAAAGGTAGATGGTCATCAGCCGTTCAAACTGCTCACGAAGGCTGTCAGCGGCAGGGCTAGAACTCTGCTGAGCATCTCGCCAGGCAACCTGCAGCCGATGCAGGTTCTGGTTGATTTTTACCATCTGATCATGCAACCTGCCCCCAAGAAAGTGGAAGAGACTGGGTCAGGAGGCCCATACAGGACAGCCGAGTATAGATCGTTCCAGGAAAAACAAACCCTCATTTATTTATTCTAGTATCCTCTTTCACGATATAGGGAGCTGCGACTGTGGTGACACAGAAGGCACTCGCACAACTTACTGACAGGACAGGGGCAGGGGTTATAGCTCTGGGAAAATGTCACCAAGTATTTGACATAAATGACACTAACTATAAATAGCAGCCTTCAGATGAAAGCACCATCCAAAGACCAGTAGCTTTCTTGAGGAGGGTGTAGACTGGGCTGTTACCATGTAAAATAAATAACGATTAGACAAAGTACAAAGAGAGCCCAGCAGGATAGTCTGACACTGCACAGCTGCAATGATTGTACTCGGATGTATTATACGGACAGTTTTTCTATGGTTAGTTGAGAACAAAAGCTCGAGGAGAAGGACTCTAAGTTAGTAACGACCACATATAAACTGGTAGCCACCAGGGACACAACCTAAGAAACAGCTTCCAGTCCTTTGTTGTTCAATATAAAATTACATTATTCTTTACAAAGGGTCAGCCAAATGTTCTCTAATGAAAGGAAGCCCCTTAATTCAATGTTACAGATAGTTGTCTCTATGGATACAGTCCAAGGTCATCTTCTTTGGCCCTGTAGACAATGTCTAGGGTTAGCAAAGCCAATATGGGGGAGTCTAGTTGACACTCATTTCTACGTCTGAATCTCGGTGGCTAAGCAGGTTAAACATATGCTGTGTTACTCTTGTCTCATTTAAAATGTCGACGACTGGGACAGAAAAACTAATAAAGACAGAATTTCCTTTTTCTAGAAATTCACTGAGTTTTTAAAAATCCTCTGTGCCAATGTAAATATCCTGAGAAGACATTAAAAACTGCTATTCTCAGTACCTCTTCCTAAGGACTGTAACAACTTTCTTCTTCTTCTTCTTTTTTTTTTTTAAAGATTTTATTTATTTATTTGACAGAAAGAGACACAGTGAGAGAGGGAACACATGCAAGGGGAATGGGAGAGGGAGAAGCAGTGCTGAGCAGGGAACCCGATGTGGGGCTCAATCCCAGGACCCTGGGATCATGACCTGAGCTGAAGGCAGATGCTTAAGGGCTGAGCCACCCAGGTGTCCCTGTAACAACTTCCTTATTTAAACTTGCAGTCATGATCAGCTAAACCAGAGGACAGAAAAAAATCACAAAAAGGTGTGTGGCCTGCCAGAACCAGAACTCTAGTTCTTAAATTTTCACGCTTCTAGAATCCTTTTGATCTTTGATACATGTATCTTTTGTGGTCCTACTGATCCTCTTGGTATCCCTGATAAAAATTTCATTTCTTCTTCTTTTTTAAAATTTATTTTTTTATTTTAAAGAGAGTGAGATAGAGTGCATGCACATATATGCTCGAGCCCCAAACATTTCTTTAATTTTGCCAATTTTGTCTCTGTACCATAGACTAGAGCTTGGTCTTTTTCCTCAAGAGTAGTAAGTTATGAAAATTCAAGAGCAGGGGCACCTGGGTGGCTCAGTGGGTTAAGCCGCTGCCTTTGGCTCAGGTCATGATCTCAGGGTTCTGGGATCGAGCCCCGCATCGGGCTCTCTGCTCAGCAGGGAGCCTGTTTCCCTCCCTCTCTCTGTTAAGTAAATAAATAAAATCTTTAAAAAAAAAAAAAAAGAAAATTAAAGAGCAGAAAGTGAAAAGTTAAAAGAATTCCACTTTCACAGATAACAATAGGAAGATAGAGATTTAAAAATTTGCCCATTTAGGGGCACCTGGGTGGCTCAGTCTGTTAAGCATCTGCCTTTGGCTCAGGTCATGATCCCAGTGTCCTGGGATCGAGTCCCACATTGAGTTACCTGATCAGTGGGGGAGTCTGCTTCTTCCTCTCCCTCTGCCTGCTACTCCCCTTGCTTGTGCTCTGTTAAATAAAATCTTAAAAATTTTTTTTGCAAGTTTGGGGGTCCCGAGGTGGCTCAGTTGGTTGAGTCCAACTCTTGATTTCAGCTGTAGTCATGATCTCAGGATTGTAGGATCGAGCCCTGAGTGAGGCTTTATGCTTAGCGGGGAAGTCTGCTTGAGGATTCTTTCTCCACCCCTCCCCGCCCCTTCCCCTGCTCTCAATCTCTCTCTAAAATAAAGAAATAAAAGTTTTTAAAAATTTGCATGTTCAGTGAACAATACTAGTGTCTTTAATTTTAATTAGTGTAGCAAGTCAAAAATGAAAAATAAAGTAATCTGGACGAAGGCAATTCACATAAATATGACAAAGTGCATATAAAACCCCGTTCCTTTTAGATCCTAATGGGAGCCTTCAGAATGAAGTGAGGCTCACTTTCAACCTTTTGGTTTGTAACCCCACGAAACAGTTTTTGAATGACATCAGAGCAGTTACCTGTGAAATCCTAAGTACAAGGTGTACTCGGTCAGGACAAGGTTCTCTGTCACAAGGTTGTAGGTCTGGGGGAACTTTGGCTCCTGCATAGCTGGGATCAAACAAGTCTCTTTGTCCAAACCTCAAAGAAGGTAAAAGGAACAGTAAATGACTTGTCACAGACTTTTGTCCTGGGTATCCAGTGTCCCCTTATGCTAGCTTAACTTCCATACTGCTACAATGAGGTTTTTAAAATTTTTTTAGTAATTTTTTTTAAAAAACGAATGTAGGAAACACTGTGGATATTGCCAAGTGATAACAGTGGATCATCTGTATCTATTTGCGATTTTCCAGATTTATTTCCTGTTGACTATGTATTGCTTTTATGATTAGAAGAGTCATAAAACAAAGGAAATACACCAAAATTAAGAGGAGTTCTTAATTTTTTTTAAAAGAATGATTCACTTTGAGTGACTTGTTTTCTTCTTTTCACTTCTCTGCATTGAGTTTTCTCCAAACTGGCCGATATTTTTCCTCCCTAGACTCATTTCCTGCCAATTCCCATACTCCTTTCCCACCTAGCGGTCCCAATGAACTTCTCACTATTCCCCAATAAAGCCTTTCACAGCTTTGTATCTTTGTACTTTAAACCCAACTCATCTTTCAAGACTCAGCCACAAAGATTTCCAACTTCTGTATAATTTATTATTCATTCTCTCCTTTCTGCCCCCATTGTTTAACCCTATACATATTATGATTATCTATTAATATATCTGCTTTCTTCTGGACGCTTCGAATTGAAAGACAAAACAGTGACTGTGCTTTATTATTTTTAAAAAGAATGAATCAATCCATACCCAAAGGCTGCTAAATTAAGAAAGAAAATATAACGAAAGCACAATATCTAAAAACTACCATTTTAGACGTCTGTCTTTTTAAAATTTATACTAGCTTCGCTTTTTGCCTCGTCTTGAGAAAGAGGCACCTTTGTGAAAACGGATAAAAGTGATGTCTTAGATGTTACACACACACATACATATATGAGCACGCGCGTGTGCACACACCATCTTGAGAAGCCCAGTTCCCCCCTACCTCTCATGTGCACATTTTTAATTTTTCGTTCTTCATCATTCAACTCCTTCAGGGCACAGTAAGTGGGGTTAAAGGTGAGGAGCCGAGAGGATCTGGGTTTGCAAAACGGCTGGCATAGCTTCAGGAGAGCAGCACCCAGATTCAGAAAGAAGGCATCCGAGGCATACATTTGGAAGAAGATTTCTGGCATCTGATTGGCCCAAATCTTGGTGCGGCCTGCGTTTGCATGCAAACAGTTTCCAAGCCAGGACAAGATACAGTGTTTGGTTTCTGGAGAGAGCTGGAGTAAGTTCTTCAGCATCTGGTAGATCTTTTCATGGAACTGAGCCATGAACTGTTTAACCAGAAAACACAACCACAGAACATTCCAGTTTCACAATCCTCATATTTGTTTCTCCCAAACCTTAGCCACTGGCAATTTCCAAAAATATCCTAATCCTAATTTTCTCTCTCACTCTCCCTTTGTTTTATACCCCAGTTCCGATTAAAAAAAAAAAAAAAAAAGTTCTTTTTTCTGGGCATTTATGAGAGATTGATTCCCCAGTGAGCTGCCAAACCGCAGAAAGCATTTACATAGCTGTAGGGATCAGTAAATTTTTGTCCGCAGAGGGCCAGATGATAAGTATTTTTGGCTTTGCAAGCCCTATGCTGACTGTGGCAACTATTCCAACTCTACCACCGTGGCATGAAATCAAGCCATAAACAAATCATGCATATGAGCGGCCAAGGCTGTGTTCAACAGAACTATTTACCAGAACAGGTGGCAGGCCGGATCTGGCCACCGCAGTGATCTGCCAATTCCTGCCTAAATGGGTCAACCATTTACTGGCCAGACCTCTGCTAGAATTCTAAGAAGCCCAGATGGAGAGGACGTCGGTGGAAGGAAGAAAAGGAAAAAAATTCGGTTTATATGCTGGAGTTCAGCTGGAAGATTTTAGGAGCCCAGGTTGTAAGAGACAGCTTGGTGTCAACAGCAGGGTCTGAGGGGAAGTGGCTGGGCCCCAGCACAGGGCAAAGAGCAGCAGCAGCTTATTCTTAAACTGTACACCGGCTTCTCCTCTGCCCTGAGCCTGGGCTGAAAAGAGGACAATTTCTTTATGTGATTATAGTAGAAAGCCAAGCAGATCGATCTGCTTCCTCAAAGAGGCTCAAGCGACCTTATCTGCATCTGTTTCCCGAGGAAACGCAACTTCACCTAAGATTAGGGGGCTGGGAGACAGTGGTAAACAGTTCCACCTGATGGATATTGGCCTCTTGCACTTTGATCTCCTGGGGACTGGAACGAGATGGATTCAGGAAGTAGCCATGATTTTCTACTACACCTGGAGTCTTTAATAAGCAGGAGATATTCAGGATTACTCCCAGCAAGGTCTTCTGGTACATCTGCCCATTGCTAGGGTCCTTGGGCTGAATGTACTCTACAAAAACCTACAGGAGAAAACAAGTCCTACTTATTCGTCTGTATGAGGAGATAAAGGTAGTGGGGTGAGAGGATCTCAAAGAGTTAAGTCCATACAACAACCAATGTATCATTTTTTTTAAATAATTTTTTTAAATTTTTTATACACATATAAAGTATTTTTATGTACCCAGGGGTACATGTCTGCGAATCGCCAGGTTTACACACTTCACAGCACTAACCATAGCAGATACCCTCCCCAATGTCCATTACCCCACCCCCCTTTCCCGACCCCCCTCCCCGAATGTATCATTTTTAATTCAACAGGTAACATTACAGCATGTTCAGGACAGGGACCCATAAAGTATTAAATCTCCAGTGCAAATAAGTATGTACCACTTTCAAACCCACCTTTGCCATATCCTTCTGTCTAGTGAAATAGAGAAGAATATCCAGATATGCATAAAACAGGATCTGACAGAGTTCTAGATCTTTTATTCGGCCCAATAAAATATCGAATACTGGAATCATGACTTCTGGAAATGTGCGCACTTCCTCATCCAATATCAAGGCTTCAATGACCTCTTCGAGAAACTCAGTTACATCTTCAAAATCTAACAGATGACAAATGAGAGGAAAAGAAGCTTGTGGCGATTTTTATATGCTTTTACACGCAGGGTCTCTACCCTTCTCACACTTCTGATAATTCTACTGGTATTCAACCCCAGAGGTCAAGATATGAGCTCTCTTCCTTAATTTATACTTCTGGAACCATAGTGGCCCTGAGGCTTTCTAATGCAATTAAAGGACTTTTAAATTTGGAAACCAAAATGTAGAAACTCAGAGATCTTGCTTATGTACTCACGGGCTCCTTGGATGGCTTCCAACATCAAATCTACCAACTGCTCATGAATGTTCTGGTCAACATAGATCTCTGGGGTGAGGAGGACTGTTCGGGTATTGGACACGGTGAGGTTCCTGCACTGCACTGCAAAGGGGAGCAAGTTCTCTGGAACTTTGGTAATCTGGAAATAGAATGAAGAAGAGAGGGGAGAGTATAGCTCTATGACCTGAACAAGGGTGGCCACAGCAAATAGAATGAAAAAGACAATGTACCCCAGAACAGTACTGCTGTCCTGTAGATGCTTGAAAATTCGTATGAGTTCATTCTTTGGTGTTAAGAATCACCCACCTGCTAGAATTCTTATCCTGATGTGACCAAGCTTAGCTCACTCTGTTATTTACAGCTCAGTGGAAATGAGTCTATCACACCTTTCTTCCCCCCTCCCCTCACCTTTTTTAAGAGTATAACTTTTTAAGGTTTGTAGGAGAATAGGAGGCCCTGGTTAACTGGGGAAAGGGGTAGACCGCAAGCCACCGAAAATACAAATGAAAATTTTTGACAACTCATACTGCCTCTCACATCTAGTTCCTGATGTATTATGATGTCTATAAACTGATATAAAAGACACTCATCCAACTCTCTGGCTTCCATGTTAAAGTCAAACCCAAGAGTACCACACAGTTCTCAATGGGAAATATTCCTTACCTCTTCTTTAGCTCTTTGGAAGCAGGAATAAAGGTAACAAAAAATGTGCCTCTCCCCTGCGTCTCGATCAGCAGAGAGATTCAACGTTGTAGAAGAAGTCATGTTGATCAAGTGGTTGCCCGGGTCCTGAAGTAGCAAGCGAGCGAAGACAGCCTTCAAGAAAAGCAAACAAACGAGAAGCTAAACCGCTGCAAAGTTAATCTTAGGACATCAAGATGTAGGTCACTTTGACACAGGTTACTGTGAGAGTCACAGGATGTAGAGTGAAGGGGGAATATTAGTTCCGCCCTTACACTTTAGAAAATATTAGGTATATAAACATAACTATATGTGGTGATCCTTGAACTATATGGGTTTGACATGGATATCTTTTCAATAAATACAGAACAGCACTGTAAATGCATTTTCTCTCGCTTCTGATTTTCTTTGTAACATTTTCTTTTCCCTAGCTGACTTTATTGTTTCTTATCCATAAGGCTTCCTGGCAACAGTACGCTATTAGTTAAAGTCTTTGGAGAGTCAGAAGTTATGTGCGGATTTTCGATGGCCCCTAACCCCCATGTTGTTCAAGGGTCACCTGTACAGTTCTCCCAAATAGAGTTCAAGCATCTAGTACAGCCCTAGCATACAGTAAGTATTAAAACAGTATTTGCTGAATGGTGTGGAGAATCAGCGATTGAACTTATACATGGAATTTACTCCTCTGCGTGACTGCTGGCCTTACTCAGACTTACATAAAGATATAAAGATAACTTAAACACATAAGGTTAAACTACAAGTTGTCAAGTGTCTGTCCTACTAAAGTTTTATTCCTTTAATGTTCATTAGGCACTTATAAGGTAAAACGCACTGTCCTGATTTTGGGAAAGATATAAAGACATGGGCCTTGCCCTCGAGAACTAAAGGGTCTGATGGGGAGATAAAACAGGTACGTAAAAAAAGGCCACTACATGTGACAGAGGTGACAACTGCCATCCGAGAGGCACAGATAGGTCACTCCAGGAATTCAGATATGTGGCCATGGTAAATGAGAAGATCCCCAAAGAGGAACACCACAGACAATGTCAAGAGATAGAGTTACATAAGCAAAGTCACAGCTGGAGAAACATGAGCAGGGCTCAACTGCATGACTAGTCTGTGCTGACGACACTCTTGAAAGGAACATCAGAAATGGTACCTGCTCCACATTGTTCATATCAAGCCAGTCTTGATCTTCCAGGTCTACTGCCATTTCTTCCAAATACACACAACGGCTGGGGATGCCATTCCCACTTTTCAAGCTGGGGTCACCTGAGAAATGATTTTAATCTGGCAGGTTAAGGATAATGCTTCTATCTTACACAGACAACCAATCTTGACAGCATTTCTCTTGAACTCCAAGTCTGACTCAGGTAGTATCAGGATAATCTTGACACACAAAGCAGTATCTAAAGACTTAAGGTTTTTCAAAGAGTCAAAGAGCATGTCAGATTTTGTTATAAACCTAACATCATGAATCCCAGACACTAGCACCTACTTTGGGGTTTAACCACAGATAGGACATAGAGGGAAAACATGACCTGACACCTCGTCGGGCTTCCGTCTAAATGTTTAGGTCACCTCTGGGAAGAAAAAGGATTTGGCTACCACTCGCATTTCCCTTTTAAGGTGGTAAAGGCAAGGAGCTATATGGTCCAGTCTGTACCAAAACGGTAATGAAAGCTGCACCTGTATCTAAATACTATTTTTAGGTCACATCCACAGGGAATACAGTGGGTTTGTTTAACCATTAGATACAATAAGTTTCTAAGAGCAAGTTCCTCGCCCAAGCATGAAGGGAAGAGTAATTAGCAGACCAGCTCCAGGTCTGTAACTCACTGTTGTCCAGAGTAATGAGGAAGATCCTTTGGATCATGTGATTGATGTTGAGTTGTTCACATATTTCCTGCTGTGAACGGAAGGAGCGGCTAATCTCAGCCACAGAGTAATCAAATTCATCCAGGCTTTCTGACACACTATTATCCGAGTCATCTGGGCTAGCTGGGAGTTCATCTGCCAGAAAAGGTAAGCCATTAACAGTTAAACTCCTCTTTAAGAGAACCAAGTATACTATAAAAAATGATAAATGTTATCAAGAGAAAGATAATTCTGGATGGGAAACAAGTTGATTATCTAATTAGGGAACATCTCAAGTCAGGCAACATCTTTTTAAAAAAAACTGAGGTGTAACATTTATTTATTTTATTTATTTTTTTATTTTAAGTATTTTATTTATTTATTTGACAGACGGAGATCACAGAGAAGCAGGTAGATAGAGAGGAGGAAGCAGGCTCCCCGCTGAGCAGAGAGCCCAATGCGGGGCTCGATCCCAGGACCCTGGGATCAGGACCCGAGCCGAAGGCAGAGGCTTTAACCCACTGCGCCACCCAGGCGCCCCAACATTTATTTTTTTATTTTTGTTTTTTTTTTTTAAAAGATTTTATTTATTTATTTGACAGACAGAGATCACAAGTAGGTGGAGAGGCAGGCAGAGAGAGAGGGGGAAGCAGGCTCCCTGCTGAGCAAAGACCCCAATGCGGGGCTCGATCCCAGGACCCTGAGATCATGACCTGAGCCGAAGGCAGAGGCTTTAACCCACTGAGCCACCCAGGTGCCCCTGAGGTGTAATATTTATTTTTTATTTCTTTTTTTTTTAATTTATTTATTTGTCAGAGAGAGGGAGAGTGAGCGAGCACAGGCAGAGTGGCAGGCAGAGGCAGAGGGAGAGGGAGAAGCAGGCTCCCTGCTGAGCAAGGAGCCCGATGTGGGACTCGATCCCAGGACACTGGGATCATGACCTGAGCCGAAGACAGCCGCTTAACCAACTGAGCCACCCAGGCGTCCCTGAGGTGTAATATTTAAAAAATGACGTATAACATTCTTATTAGTTTCAGGTATACAACACAATGATTTACTATTTGTACATATTGCAAAATGGTCAACACAATAATTCTAGGTTACATCTGTCACTATAGTTATAAGTATTTTCTTGTGAAGAGAACTTTTAAGATCTATTAGTAACTTTCAAATATGCAATACACTATTATTAACTACAGTCACATGCTATTCATTATATCCCTATGGCTTATTTATTTTATAACTGAAGTCTGATCCTTTTGATCCCTGTATCTACCCCACCCCGGGCAACCACCAATCTGTTCTCTGTATCTATGAGCTTTCTTTCTCTCTTTTTTAGATATCACCTATAACTGGGAACATTTGTTTGTATTTGCTTTTTTCTGTGTGACCGGTTTCATTTCACAAAACAGGTCCATCCATGTTTTGCAAATGGCAATAATATTCCATTGTGTGTGTGGCGTGTGTGTGTGTGTCGTATTTTATTCCTCCATTCATCCATCAACAGACACAGGTTGTTTCCATGTCTTGGCTATTACAAACAATGCTGCAATGAACACAGGGGTGCACAGATCTTTTCAAGTTAGTGTTTTTTTTATTTATTTTATTTTATTTTTTTAAAGATTTTATTTCTTTATTTGAGAGAGAGGCAGTGAGAGAGCATGAGCGAGGAGAAGGTCAGAGGGAGAAGCAGACTCCCCGTGGAGCTGGGAGCCCGATGCGGGACTCGATCCCGGGTCTCCGGGATCATGACCTGAGCTGAAGGCAGTTGTCCAACCAACTGAGCCACCCAGACATCCCCAAGTTAGTGTTTTTGTTTTCTTTGTGTAAATATCCAGAAGTAGAATGTTGGATTATATGGGAGTTCTATTTTTAATTTTTGGAATTACCTCCATAATGTTTTCCGTAGTGGCTGCACCATTTTATATTCTCACCAACAGTGCACCGGGGGCGTTCCCTTTCTCCACATCCGCACTGACACTTGTTATTTCTTGTCTTTTTGATAGCAGCCATTCTAATAAGTATGAGGTGATACCTCATTCTGGTTTTGATTTGCTTTTCTTTGATGATGAGTGATGCTGAGCACCTTTTCATGTACCTGTTCGTCAGCTATATGTCTTCTTTGGAAAAATGTCTATAGAGATCCTTCGCCCATTTTAAAACTGGATTATTTGTGTGTTTTTTCTTTTCTTCTATTGAGAGTTATATAGGGTAACATCTTAAGTACAGGATTTTGAAATCCCTGGCTGTAAATCCCACCACATTTTACAAATAAAAAATTTTATTCTTTCTACTCCATTTTATTTTTTTACTCCATATTACCAAAAACAGCAACATTGCGTTCCCTACGGAATCTTAGTGAACAGAGAATTACCTGTAATAGATCAATATGCCTTTAATTATTTTAAATATATGTTTTTTTCCCCTGATTTTAAAGAACACATATATTTCCAATAATTCCAAACTGTATAGGAAAACATAATATAAAAATCTCCTTTGAACCAATTCCCTATGGACAACTATGTAAGTTAGCAAAGTGTTTCAGACTCCCCCCCCCCCACCCCGCTTATTCTGGTGCTAATGTTTATCGCTAGGATTTTCAGTTTAAAAAAGGGGGGGGAGGGGCGCCTGGGTGGCTCAGTTGGTTGGGCGACTGCCTTCAGCTCAGGTCATAATCCTGGAGTGCCAGGATCGAGTCCCACATCAGGATCCCTCCTCAGCGGGGTATCTGCTTCTCCCCCTGACTCTCTCCTCTCATGATATCCCTCTCTCTCATTCTGTCAAACAAACAAATAAATAAATAAATAAAATCTTTGTAAAAAAAAAAAAAATAAAATAAAAAAAGGCGGGGGGAGATCATACTATATATACTGCTTTTCAGCCTGCTTTTTAAACTTAATCAGCACCGGGGGGCCTGGATGGCTCAGTGGGTTAAAGCCTCTGCCTTCGGCTCAGGTCTCGATCCCAGGGTCCTGAGATCGAGCCCCACATCAGGCTCTCTGCTCAGCAGGGTGCCTGCTTCCCTTCCTGTCTCTCTGCCTGCCTCTCTGCCTACTTGTGATCTCTATCAAATAAATAAATACATCTTTAAAAAAAATAAAATAAACTTAATCAGCACCAACATCCTTCCCTGCTAGGTCATTTATAGGCCTACCTCATTCTGTGTAATGGTTGCACTGTACTACATTGTATGCACACACTCTGACTTGTGTAGCTACTTCTCAACTGATGAACATTGGGGCTGTTTCCAATTTTTCATGATTTCGAACACTACTGCCCCGAATAGAACTCTTTTTTGTACACCTATGTGAATTTCTCTGTAAGGTAAATTTGTAGGAGCAGAACTGCTGAGTTAAAGAGTTTGCACATTTAAAAGTTCACATTATTACCAAATCATCCTCGGAAAGACTGCTCTCATTATAAACCCCTCGGCAGTCTGAGAGAGCACCTGCTCAAATCCTCACAAATTTCATAAGTAAACATCTCCCCGTGTTACTGGGTGGGGCTCCAATTGTTAGCGAGACTGGATTTTTAAAGTCATCTGATTGTTGCATATAAACTGCTTATCTGAATCTTTCCCCCTCTAATTGGTTACTAGTTCTTTTATTGATTGGCTCTCTTCACTTCTGTAAAAAGCAACCTTGCCTTAGGAGGTCGTAGGAGGAAAAGGGGAGTGAGGAAAAGGAATTATAAGGAAATGGGAAAATATGATTTATGAGTAGGTGGCTGAGGGAAATTTTGCTACATAGATGCTTAGTTCCTATCGCTCTCGGGGTTCAGAGGAGAACTTAACCATATAGGAGTAATGTGACCGAATTCTTGTCCTTCTGGCTGTCAGCAGACAGAGCTGCCTCTCGGAATGGAACTGATGCTGAAGGAGTATAAGCATGGTGCTGTTCACCAAAAGCCACGTGCGTGTGCACCTGCTTCTCTCTACTGACAGTGATTATTCTCAAGGCCAGGTAAAACACCCAGAGGTTAAGAGCCGCTTTAGTATGGTGAGTTTGGTCACTGTGAAGCTCAACACAGGAGGCCAAAGGCTTTGGCAGAGTTCTAACTGCTGGTGGAAAACAGGTGAGACCTGGCGGCATAAACAAACTAAAACGAGGAGAAGCCAAAATAGTAACAGGAACGCATGTACCTGATTTGTCCCCCGGCTCGGTGCCTGCAACGCTCCCAACTCTAACCAGCCTGAAGTCTGCTGACAGCCAGAAGGACAACCACCAGTCACTCTACTCCTATACGACGATTAAGTCCCTGCTGAACCCTGAAAGCGATAGGCGCTAAGAACCTTTGTAGCAAAATTTCCCCCAACCACATACTCGTAAATCATGTTTCCCCATTTTCTTATATTTCTACTCCCCGTGCCCCTTTTCCTCCTACAATCTCCTAATGCAAGAATCTGGAAGAGATTTCAGACGGAGACCCAGAGCTGCCTCCCTCTATCATGGTAGAAAATAACGTTACATATACTCTCCCCTTGCTTCATCATCACCTGTCCACTCCTCATCTGTCTTGCCCTTACCTCCTTTTTATTCAGTCCTGAACAAGGAGCAAGGCTACGACTTAGCTATGTATACCAGTACTTATGAAATAAACAAAATAAAGGGAAAATACAAACATTTCTCCTTTCCCAAAAATACTATTATTCTCTTCAGAGGGAGAAATGGAGTAATTTCTGGCTTGAAAGATCATGACTACCCTCCAAAGACTAATAAATGTGAGAAACACCATACTAATTCCTCTAGGCTATGTCTTCTCACAGGAGGAAGTTAGACCCGATCTTAATTTTGGTCCTAAATGAGGAAACCCATTTTTCTGACTAGTGAGATATTATTTTTCCACATTTCTTTTTTTCACATTAAGAAATTTCTTTTTTCTTTTTTCACATTAAAGCAAAGGATCAGATTTTCTTTCCTTTTTTAAAACGTTTTTTAATTGGGTGCCTGGGTGGCTCAGTGGGTTAAGTCGCTGACTTCGGCTCAGGTCATGATCCCAGGGTCCTGGGATCAGAGTCCTGCATCGGGCTCTCCGCTCAGCGGGGAGCCTGCTTCCCTCTCTCTCTCTGCCTGTCTCTCTGCCTACTTGTGATCTCTGTCAAGAAAAAAACCCAAAACTTAAAAAAAAAAGGTCTTTTTATTTTTTATTAACATATAATGTATTATTAGCCACAGAGGTACAGGTCTGTGAATCGTCAGGCTTACACACTCACCATAGCACATACCCTCCCCAATGTCCATAACCCCCTCCCCCCAGCAACCCTCAGTTTGTTTTGTGAGATTAAGAGTCTCTTATGGTTTGTCTCCCTCCCGAAGGATCAGATTTTCTTAGAAAGCTGTTCTAACAGCATTATGCTATGAAAGGGGCCACTCTATGGAACAGAAGACGTATTTTCCTTGGGATCAACTCTGAAGCACCAAGCTTCAGAACAAATTTCATTTACTTGTCTACCAAAAAGCCAAAAAGCTTTTGTAATTCTTCCTTTTATACATCTGCTTTCTACAGCTGCATGTAACAGGCTTTCTACACCTATGGCTACAACCTCAGCTTCCTATGTTAAAAAGATTTATTGAAATGAGCTTTTGCTAGGTGATTTTTTAAAAATAAACAGCTCGACAGCATTGGGATCACGACTAGCATCTGCTACTATGGAACCACCTGTTATCTGGTCTCTCCTTATGCAGCTGGCAGGGGGGTGGGCGGGAACAGGACCCAAAAACGAAATAAAGAAGAAAAATGAACAAAAACCCCAATTTATGCCCTAAATGAACAAAAAACCCGACCTGTGCCCCCAGGTCGATTCCAACTGCAATTACGGATCCTAAGACTTCACTTGGGAAGACCCCAGTCTAGGTCATCTCCGCTGCTACTGGCTCCCCTACTTACCAGACTGCTGCTTCAGCTGCTCTTTTTGGATTGCAGCAAACTGCTTGGCATCAGCCAGGGAGCCAAAAAGAGCAGCAAAGGGGTTACTTGAGATGTTGTTGTTATTCTCCTGGTCTGTCATTTCACTTTAAAGTATCCTCCATGCAGACCTAGGGGGAGGGGCTGCAAAGAGGACAGGTATCAGACACGGAGGGGCGGATACCACGACAGCTGGGATTATACCTACAGTCAGTTCCTTCCCCGTTTTGTGAACACAACGCATGTAAAAAGGCTCTGGGTAAGACCTTCCAATTCCTGTTCCAACATTCAAGGCATTTTTGGCAAAATGGTTACAAACCCACCAACTGGATAAGTTGGCTTGATCTGGGGGTGGCTAAAACCAAAAAGCTTTAAAAATGTTCAAGCTGGAGGGGCGCCTAGGTGGCTCAGTGGGTTAAAGCCTCTGCCTTCGGCTCAGGTCCTAATCCCAGGGTCCTGGGATCGAGCTCAGAGTTGGCCCTCTGCTCAGCGGGGAGCCTGCTTCCTCCTCTCTCTCTCTGCCTGCCTCTCTGCCTACTTGTGATCTCTGTCTGTCAAACAAACAAACAAAATCTTAAAGAAAAAAAAAAAGGGGGCACCTGGGTGGCGCAGTGGGTTGAAGCCTCTGCCTTCGACTCAGGTCATGATCCCAGGATCCTGGGATCGAGCCCCGCATCGGGCTCTCTGCTCAGCAAAGGGTCTGCTTTCCTTCCTCTCTGTCTGCCTGCCTCTCTGCCTAGTTGTAATCTCTGCCTGTCAAATAAATAAATAAAATCTTTAAAAAAAAAAAAAAAAAAAAAAAAAAAAAAAGGTTCAAGCTGGAATGCATTTATCTGTTGACACATTTCTATTTGCCATACCTTTAAAAAACAGGCTAACCCGAAAGAATTACTGCAGTCAATGAGGGAACTCATCTACTCATTGTAACAACAATGTGGCACTGACTGAAAAATAATAGGATAACAGCTACACATTTCTTGTAAGTCTCTAGGGCGGCCGACTAGGTCTCATGCACCATGAACGTAAGATGGCACTTGTTCAGGCTTCTAGGACTTAATACTGCAGCCAGGAATTCCTCAGCTACATAGAAACTAACTGTAAGCCTACATCATACACGGAACAGCAAATCAGGACAGGAACCTAATCAGCAGCGTGTTGTGGGTTTTAAATATGTGTTAGGCAATTTATCTCTATTCTGAGGCTTGTAACAATTGAGATTTCTTCCACTAAAAACCAAATGGTCTTTGCTTAATTCTAGATTTAATTTCTACTACTTACTTGCTTTTTTATAATACTGCCGACACACACAAATTCCTTTTTTAATTTAATTTTTTTAAAGATTTTATTTTATTTGACAGAGAGGGATCACAAGTAGGCAGAGAGAGAGGAGGAGGAGGAAGCAGGCTCCCTGCTGAGCAGAGAGCCCGATGTGGGACTCGATCCCAGGACCCTGGGATCATGACCTGAGCTGAAGGCAGAGGCTTAACCCACTGAGCCGCCCAGGCGCCCCAAATTCCTTTTTTTTCTTTTTTTTAAAGATTTATTTATTTATTTGACAGATAGAAATCACAAGTAGGCAGAGAGGCAGGCAGAGAGAGAGGAGGAAGCAGGCTCCCTGCTGAGCAGAGAGCCCGATGTGGGGCTTGATCCCAGGACCCTGAGATCATGGCCTGAGCCAAAGGCAGGGGCCTTAACCCACTGAGCCACCCAGGTGCCCCCCAAATTCCTTTTTAAAAAAAAAAATCTTATTTTTACAGTGTTCCAAGATTCATTGTTCGCACACCAAATTCCTAATGTGGAACACGCAACAGGTATCTACCTCAAAGGTATTTAGTGGAGCTGACTGAGCCTGCACCCTTCTGATTATACTTCCTCATTCAAGCGCCAAGGGGACTCAGAGGCCCGACGGGATGAGTGCGTGAGTGGAGTGCCCTGAAAGCTTTCTCCGCTTCCTGAACTTTTAGGGCCACAAGCACAGAAATACAACCCTGAAAAGGGTGGGGAAGAGACAAAGGGTATGAATATTCGGCTCACAAGGATACTGAACTGCTAAAAGAACAGAGACCTTAAAATGGGGAAGGGATATGAGGGAAGGAGAAAAAAATTTGGGGGGTCTACCTTTAATCTCCTGAGGTAAGATTCCCTACAGAATCAATCATATCAGCAAAAGCTAATGCAAGTCAGAAAAGTTACCCTTATTTTTTGGAGGAAGAGAGACTCTAACACTTCTTGACAATTCTGAGACACCTCCACCAGTTGCTTCACACTCCTCAGTTGTGTTTTCTGCATAAGAGCTAATGGCTAATTATCTGTACTGACTTAGGCACACAGTCTGGTCTCCTCTCAGCATTGTTCTGGGCTTTACTGCTTAAGGAAATGAACTGTTAGCTGTTGCTCTATATATTTTATTTTTTGCAATACATAGTTAAGCTTAATAATCCAAAAATAAAAATAGCACATTTAGTGCTAGAATTCACAATGCTCCTTGAGAGGACTTTCCCCTCACTTAACTACTGCATAAGCTTAACTGTTACCCCTAGTTCACGTAGAGATGCTAACAATTGTCTCACTGTTGGCTGATCACCACCCTACCTCTAACCTAAGGTATACCAAGGTCCAGAGGCATGCAAGAAGTACAGTGAGCTCTTATCATTTTCTGTCTTTGAAACATCCTCTTTTTTCAACGTGACACCCTACATTTTTCCTTTGGGGATCCATCCCATCCTCTCCATGTGTTCAGAAGGGGATGGCCTCACTCACTAGCTCCAGGAATGAGCATAGAAATCTGACCTGGCCAAAAAGAACACATCATACTTGGGCCAAAGTGACTGATTGAGGAGTGGGCACAAGACCCTAACAAGGCCTATCAGAATCAATGAACACCCAGCTTCAGGCCTTTGGCTAAACCTACAGAAAAGGGAACTATTTTTTCCTGCTTGGGTTGTTAGCAGGGTAAGAAATAAACCTGGAATTGCCATCTTTCCACCATCTAGAAGAGGCCTAGCCCCAAACTAAGTCAAGATAGAGGAAAACAGTGTTGAAATATGGAAAGAGAGTATTTCAGTTATTTAAAAAAAAAAAAAAAAAAGCCAACAGATTTCCCTATACTGTGTAAGCTAGTTTGAATGGGGTTTTAAAAACAGCCTGAGGGGTGCCTGGCTGGCTCAGTCAGTAGAGCATGCAACTCTCGATGTCGGGGTTCTAAGGTGGAACCCCATGTTGGGAGAATAAAAATAAAATCTTAGGGACGCCTGGGGGGCTCAGAAGGTTAAGTGACTGCCTTCGCCTCTGGTCATGATCCCAGGGTCCTGGGATTGTGTCCTGCATTTAGCTCCTTGTTTAGCGGGGAGCCTGCTTACCCCTATGCCTGCTGCCCCCACCCCCAGGTGTGTCCTCTCCTTGAGAAACAAATAAATAAATCTTGGGGCGCCTGCGTGGTTCAGTCAGTTAAGCCTCTCCTTCAGCTCAGATCATGAGCTGATCTCAGCTCAGATCAGCTCAGACCCACCCTGGGTCCTGGGTTTAAGCCCTGCATCTGGCTCCCTGCTCGGTGGGGAGCCTGCTTCTCCATCTCCCTATGCCTCTCCCCACCTCTTTTTTGCTCTCTCTCTCTCTCCTCTCTCTTTCAAATAAATAAATTAAAACAAACAATACAAAGGAGATGCATTATCTGCACCTCTACAAGAGGTAGAAAGGAAGCAAGGTGAAAGTCAAAAATACAGAACATATGAAAAGATAGACTCCTAAGGCTATCAAGACAAATAAACAAGGATTTATGATAATAAATGGAATTATTTCCTCCTTTCTCAATATTACACTGTTACATTATAAAAAGAAGCTGGGGTGCCTGGTTGGTACAGTTAAGTGTCCAATGCTTGGTTTCAGCTTAGGTCATGATCTCAGAGTTGTGAGACGGAGCTCTATGTCAGGTTCCACACTCAAATGTAGTCTGCTTAAGACTCTCTCTCCCTCTCCCTCTGCCCCTCCCTGCTGCATACACATGTGCACTCTCTAAGACAAGTAAGTCTTAAAAAAAAAAAAGAAGTTAGCTTCCCATTACATTTTATAATAGGATTTATAACTTCCTACATTGTATTCCTAAAGCTGACCTCTACCTTGCTAG
The DNA here is from genome assembly GCA_004024625.1 of Mellivora capensis. NCBI lineage: Eukaryota > Metazoa > Chordata > Mammalia > Carnivora > Mustelidae > Mellivora > Mellivora capensis. The sequence goes on from PISX010003741.1 coordinate 27,256, forward strand.
ACAGTAAGCAATTTGAGTACAATTTCGTATCTGATTAGTTTTTTTCCCTGTGTCTGGAATTATATATCACAATCACAAAGTCCCAAATAAATCTTTATTTATTTATTTTTTTTAAATTTATTTATTTGTCAGAGAGAGGGAGAGAGAGCGAGCGAGCACAGGCAGACAGAGTGGCAGGCAAAGGCAGAGGGAGAAGCAGGCTCCCTGCTGAGCAAGGAGCCTGATGTGGGACTCGATCCCAGGACGCTGGGATCATGACCTGAGCCGAAGGCAGCTGCTTAACCAACTGAGCCACTCAGGCGTCCCCAAATAAATCTTTATTAAATGATTCCATCTTACATGTCATTACTCCTGACCTCCTTTGAAGGCACCCATGATCCTACTTCAAGGTAAGGGCTTTACTGTGTGTCTTGGGTTGCAGTAGCAGGTCAAGCTTCTGGGTCAGACACTTGAGGCTCTTTGGTATCTCAGGATGTATAGAATAGAGAACGGAAATAAATCTCTTGTCATCTCTGCTATATGTCTTTTTGAAAAACAAAAAAGTTTCTGCCTACCTTACTAAGTTCATCCTTCTCATATGAACTTCAAATCTGTGAACAAACTACTTTCATAGTCCAATACTGTGTAACCACTTATAGAAAAGTTTCACAGAAAAAGGGAAGAATGATCACTTGATGGGAACCTTTGCTGAGATGTTTGTACAGATACGTTTGATGGTCCTACAAATGTAACAGTACCTAGATATCACCCACTCCAATAGGTCTGATGAAATGGAAGCCTGACTTTTTAAAAAAATATATTTATTTATTTATTTGACAAAGAGGGACACAGCAAGAGAGGGAACACAAGCAGGGGGAGTGGCAGAGGGAGAGGGAGAAGCAGGCTTCCTGCTGAGCAAGGAGCCTGAGATGAGGCTCGATCCCAAGACCCTGGGACCATGACCTGAACCGAAGGCATATGCTTAATAACTGAGCCACCCAGGTGCCCCAATATTTTGTCTGTTTTAATATTCAATGTCACCAACTACTTATAATCTCTTATTTTCCACTGCCATACAGAGATACAGCACCATCCTGTTGTCAGTCTTTGGGATGGTGCCACCATCAAACCTTAGGAGCTTTTGGATTTGATTACTTTAAAAAAAAAACACAGATTTTATTCGGGGCGTCTGGGTGGCTCAGTTGGTTAAGCGACTGCCTTCAGCTCAGGTCATGATCCTGGAGTCCTGGGATCGAGTCCCACATTGGGCTCCCAGCTCCACGGGGAGTCTGCTTCTCCCTCTGACCTTCTTGCCTCTCATGCTCTCTCTCACTGTCTCTCTCTCAAATAAATAAATAAAATCTTAAAATAAAAAAGATTTTATTTATTTATTTGAGAGAGAGAGAGAGAGAGAGAGAGAGAGAGAGAGATATTGCACAAGAGCATGAGCCAGGGGTTGGGGGGGGGCATCGGGAGAGAGAGAAGCAGACTCCCCTGAGCAGGGAGCCCGAACTGGGGCTCCATTTCAGGACCCAGAGATCATGACCTGAGGCAGTCTGACACTTAACCAACTGAGCCACCCAGGCACCCCAGAGTTGATTCCTTTTTAATATGTCCTACTTAAAAGCACATTTCACTCTGATATACTCACTGCAAGGGTCTACATCTACAATAGCTATTTACTTCCAGTGCTACAAAATCCTCTCACCCTCCCTACTGCCATTCACTGTTTTGTTTATGAACAGTACTGCTAATCCCTAAGGACCACTGTTAGCCCTTAAAGACGAGAGCACAGAAATGTTTTAACATCAGACTTGGTTTTACTTTTAGGGAAATACGTAGAATACTTCGTAAAATTGGACTGGCAAAATCATGCTCTAGTGAATCATACTTTTTAAGGTCTCTGTCCTGGTGAGACATTAAACCAAGAAGGAATTAAAATGTTTTCAATGTTATATGTTCCACCTCAAAATTCTTTCACGTCTGGCTAGAATGGTAACAAATCCTAACAACACATCAACAAGCTAGAAGGATCTCCTCAAGACAAAAAGCCAACAGCATTCTTTCCTGGGTCCCATTTTATCTCGGGAGGGTTCCCATAGGAGACCAAAATAATGAGACTAAACGAGTCCTTACTCTGGGAGCGAAAAACTGATTTCAAAAAGAAGACCCATCAAATATAAGCTCCTGAGCTGCTGTTACTCAATCTTATCAGTGTCCTCCACGACCTACTGGTGAGGGAGCACGAAGCACAGTGCCAGGAGAGTTTTGAGTAGTGAAAAGATCACCTCCCTTAAGAAATGTCAATATCTTGCCATATGTATTCAACTGGTTTCACTGCTGCGACTCGTGCTTAATTCCCCCTTCTCTGGCATCCGGCTGTTTGTTGTTTACGCTTTGCATTTCATCTCTCCAGGTTCCATAAGGGATTCCTGGCAAGGAGGGAGACCCACCCACTTGGCGCTCATTCTAGAGAAAGGAAGTCAAAGATAACGCAAGGCCAGCATTCTGGCCTTTTCCTGGAAGGGAATGGCAAAAGGGGGAGAGGTGCCAGAAGTTGGGGCACCGTAAAGGGGTCCCAAATCAGACAGGGTCGAAGTTCACGAGGGAGAGGTTCAAGGGTCAGGAGGGCACAGGAGAAGCAATTTTGGAGGCAGGAGTGCAGAGACTTGGAGTGGCATTCAGCTAGGAGAAGAAAATCTCATCGCAAACTCAACGATCCCCTCCCGTCAAGCTATTTCCTCTTACCAGAGCCTGAAGGGCCAGCAGCGACGACACGACAAGTCTCAGGGGCCGAAGGGTTCCCACTTCCGACTCAGCACGGCAACCGGAACTTACATCATGATCAGGCGCCGGGCCTTGTGGAATCTCATCCGGGCGCCGGAAACAGGGTGTGCTCCTCTGTGCTGGGAACTGGCGCGCAAACACCTCCACGGCGCACGCGCTGGCTGGCTAGGCGGGGCGGAAGTGGCCGGAAGTGGCTTTGGGCTCCGGCCGGGAGGATAGGGGGCGGGGGCATGGGCGTGGTTGGTTTGGAGTTCGGCGAAACACTAGGCCGTTTTTGAAATCTGCTGTATTGCGAGGGGCCGTGACTTGGTGATCCTGGGCGCTGCTGGCAACCTCTGTGGGCTTTTGCTTTCTATTTTTCCCCTCCAGTGACATGCCTTTTTGAAGCAGCTTCTGTTACTCTTCATAGATTATCATTATCTCTGAGGCAGCCGCAACAAGAATAACAGCAATAACACTAATAGAAAGTTTTGAGCTCTTATTAGGTGTCAGGCAGTGTGCTAAGATATGCTAGCGTTGGCTTTCAGTTTTATCTGTGAAGTGGTGACAACATGCATGCTACAAGGTTACTTTGAGGTATACAAAGACAGTGAAAGCAGCATACTTTTCAAGAGAGCAAGTGAAAAGACAATTCATAGAATGAGACCAAATATTTGTAAATCATATGTCTGATAAAGATTAATGTCCAAAATATATTAAGAACTTCTACAACTCAACAACAAACCACAGTATGATTAAAAAATGGGCAATGGTCTTGAAAAGACTTTCCTTCAAGGAAGGTATACATATGGCCAATAAGCCCACGAAAAAGATGCTCGGTGACACGAATCATTATGGAAATGCAAACTGAAACTGCAATGAAATAATACCTCACATCCTTGAGGAAGTCTATGAACAAAAAAAAAAAAAAGGAAAATAAGTGTTGGTGAAGAGGAGAAATAAGGAACCCTTGGGCATTGCTGATGGGATTGTAAAATAGTGCAGCACTTTGGGAAAATTTTGGTGGTTCCTCATATAGTTAAACAGAATTACTGTATGATGCAGCAATTCCGCTTCTGGGTATATACCACAGAGGACTGAAGGCAGGGACTCAAACAGATATTTGTACATCAATGTTCGTAACAATGTTATTCCTAATAGCTAAAAGGGGGAACCAATCAAAATGCGCATTGACAAATGAATGGATAAACAAAATGTGGTATATACATACAATTGACTATTATTTAGCCTTAAAAAGGCTGAAATTCTAATACATGCCACAACATGGATAAACCTTGAAAACATTATGTTATATGAAAAAAACCAGACACAAAAGGACAGATATTGTATGATTCCACTTATATGTTGTACCTGGAATAGGCAAATTCATTGGGATAGAATAGTAGAATAGAGGTTACCAGGGTCTGGGGGAAGGGAAGAATGGAGAATTATTTTTTAATGAGTACAGAGGTTAAGATGATGAAAAAAGTTCCCAAAATGGTTGTGGTGATGGTTGCACAGCATTATGATTGTATTTAATGCCACTGAATAGTACACCTAAGATATTTAAAATGGTAAATTTCATGTTATGTGTATTTCGCCTCCCACCCACCTATACACCCACACACAGCACTGTGCAATCTTTGAATGCTTGTCTTGTTCCAGCATTATGCTAGTTTCTGAAGATACATTAGTAAAAAGTACACAAGTCTTTTCATGCTTGGAGCTTACAGTCTGGTGAGGGTGGAGTGGTAACAACACTTAAAATTAATGGGCACGGGGTGCCTGGGTAGTTCAGTCGCTAAGTGTCTGCATTTGGCTCAGGTCCTGGTCTCAGGGTCCTGGGACTGAACCCCACATGGCCTCCCTACTGGGCAGGAAGCCTGCTTCTCCCTCTGCTACTCCCCCTGCTTGTGTTCCCTCTCTCACTGTCTCTCTCTCTGTCAAATAAATAAATAAAATCTTAAAAAAAAACCCCAAAATCAATGGGCACAAGATGGATAATTCAAAAAGTAGTTCTGGAATGATTGGGTAGCTATGCAGTGTGCAAGTTAGTATGTTAGGACTTTACATTAAAATTAATTCAAGATGGATCATTCATTTAAATGTATAAAATGAGGGGCGCCTGGGTTAAGCCTCTGCCTTCGGCTCAGGTCATGATCTCAGGGTCCTGGAATTGAGTCCCACATCGGGCTCTCTGCTCAGCGGTTCCCTTCCTCTCTCTCTCTACCTGCCTCTCTGCCTACTTGTGATCTCTCTGTCAAGTAAATAAATAAAATCTTAAAAAAAATAAGTGTATAATGAAACCATAAGAATGTCAGAGGAAGTCATAGGAAAGCTTTTTTAAAATAATCTTTTTTTAAAAAAAGATTTTATTTCTTTATTTGACAGAGAGAATGAGCAGTCGGGAGTGGCACTCCCCACTGAGCAGGCAGACCAATATGGGGCTGGATCCCAGGACCCTGGGATCATGAGTTGAGCTGAAGACAGATGATTAACTGACTGAGCCACCCAGGCTCCCCTGAAAGAATAACCTTAAATTGGGGAAGACCTTTCTAAATAGGAAACAACCTAGAAGCTACAAGAGACTAGTGAATTCTACTATATGCAGATAAATAAAATGTACACAGAAAACCAATCATCATCAAGTCAAAAAACGAATACCAAAATTGGAAAAATATCTGCAACTAATATCACAAACAAAAGATCCAGTTTCCCACATATGTAAAGGGCTGTTGTAAGTCAATAAGAAAAAGATAAAAGAATTTGACCCTATATATCATGAGAAGGAAAAACACATGGTTCACTTCTATTTTTATAAGGAAAACAAAACTACACTGAGATGCCATGTTTAACTTATCAGATTGGCAAAGTTCAAAAAATATGGAGCAAAAAGCACTCTCAATTATTGTAATTGGGAGTAACCTCCATGAAGTGCAATTTGGCAATATTTAATAAAATTACAAGTGCAAATACATTATGGCTTCCAAATCTCATTTATTTGTATTTGTTATGAATTGTACTAAGTATGTTAAAAATGACATCTGTCAGCAATAAAACTATGGAACTTTCAAAACTATAAAAGGAAGACATAGGAGAAATCTTTGTGACCTTGGTTTGGCAAAGATTTCTTAGGCATGATACCAAAAGCACAATCCTTAAAAAAATGGGTAAAATAAGCTTCATCAAAATTAAATTTTTTTTGGCTTCAAAAGTCCCATGAAGGGAATGAAAAGACAAGCCACAGAATGGTAGATGTATTTGCAAATCATATATGTAATAAAGGACTTGTATTCAAAATATAAAGACCTCTTTCAATTCAACAGTAAGACATACAAACAACCCAAATTAAAAAAAAAAAAGATTTAAAATAGACATTTCACCAAAGATAAAAGAATGGCGGACAAGTACATGAAAAGATGTTCAATAACATTAGTTATTAGGGAAATGCAAATTAAAGGTACAATAAGATACCATTTTATACCTAGGAGAATGGCTATACTAAAAAAAAATAAGGTAACAAATACTGGTGAGGATTTGGAGAAATAGAAACCATCATCTATTGCTAGTGGGAATGTAAATGGTACAGGGAATTTCTTAAAAAGTTAAACATAAATTTGTCATACAACCCAGCAATTCTTCACTCCCAGGTATCAACCCCAGAGAAATGAAGACATGGGGTCCACAAAAAAACTAGCATGAAAATGTCCAACACTTGTATAATTAACAGCATATTGTATGATTCCATTTATATGAATTGTACAGAAAAGGCAAATCTGACAGAAAAGAGATTAGTGGTTGCCTGGGGCTGAGATTGGGAACAGGGAATGACTGCAAACAGCAGAAGAAATCTTAAGAGGATGATGGAAACATTCTAATGATTATGGTGATTACACAGCTGGGTAAATTTTGTAAAACTCATGGAGAACAGGAGAAATTGCTTAAAATGACTGAATTTTATAGCGTGTAAATTATATCTCAATACAATTATTTTTATTTTTACTTTTTAAAAGATTTTACTTATTTAACAGGGAGAGACACAGCAGAGAGGGAACACAAAGCAGAGGGAGAGGGAGAAGCAGGCTTCCCTCTGAGCAGAGAGCCCAACCAGTGGCTCAGCCCAGGATCCTGGGATCATGACCTGAGCCGCAGGCAGATTTTTAATGACAGAGCCACCTGGGAGCCCCTATACAATTATTTTTATTTATTTATTTATTTATTTATTTTTAAAGATTTTATGTATTTGTTTGACAGACAGAGATTACAAGTAGGTGGAGAGGCAGGCAGAGAGAGAGAAAGAAGCAGGATCCCAGTGGAGCAGAGAGCCTGATGCGGGGCTTGATCCCAGGACTCTGGGATCATGACCTGAGCCGAAGGCAGAGGCTTTAAACCACTGAGCCACCCAGGTGCCCTTTATTTTTATTTATTTAATTTTTTAAGAAAGATTTTATTTATTTATTTGAGAGAGAGAGAGAGAGCACGAGAGAGGAAGGGATCAGAGGAAGAAGCAGACTTCCCGCTCAGCAGGGAGCCCAATGCTGGATGCAATCCCAGGACTCCCGGCAATCGGCAATCCTTTAACCAACTGAGCCACCCAGGCACCCCCTATAAAATTATTTTTAAAATGACACTTATACAACGTTAGTCATTGCAGCATTGCAAGAGCAAAATATTGGCAGCAATATTTTGTCTATCCATGGTGGGTGATTAAATAAATCATAGCGAGTCTATGTAATGTGGTTGCATTTAAAAAAGACTGCTTTGGGGCGCCTGGGTGGCTCAGTGGGTTGAAGCCTCTGCCTTTGGCTCGGGTCATGATCCCGGGGTCCTGGGATCGAGCCCCGCATCAGGCTCTCTGCTTGGCGGGGAGCCTGCTTCCTCCTCTCTCTCTCTCTGCCTGCCTCTCTGCCTGCTTGTGATCTCTGTCTGTCAAATAAATAAATAAAAATCTTAAAAAAAAATAAAAAAAATAAAAAAGACTGCTTTACTTACTGATATGAAATAAATTTAAGGTTTATTAGGTGAAAAGTGCAAGATGTATAGTATGACACCATTTGTGTGAAAAATAGGGAAGGGAAGAATAATGTGTACTTAAGAGTGCTTATGAGAAAAAAAAGAGAGTTTGCTCATGTATGCCTAGAATACCGCTGATTTAAATACCTATATATTTACCTTATAAAGATACATAAGAAACTAGTATATTGTTTGTCTCTGAAAAGGACAACTGAATGTCTGGGGATGGAGGTGGAGGGAGACCTTTCATTGCATATTTGAACCATGTAAATTATGACATACAGAAAGTAAATAAAAATTAGAAGTTTAAAAAGTAATATTCAAATAGGGGGGTTATGGGACCTTTTCAATTTTCTCTTACAGGAAAATTACCTCCCAATAGGTGGCGCTCATGCAACACCATACATATTTTTACTTTCCTTTTAGTTTTATTTTGAGAAAAATCTATATTTGCTCTGATGGACTTTCTTCTCCATTTGTCACCTTTGGGAAACTTGAGTCTAGAATTAGGGCTGAAAGTCTCTCTGCTAGAAGTGTTCCAAAGTGTAATGCCATGTTTCTGGGATCTATCCAGAATGGAGAAAACCTGGATTGAAAAAAAGAAAAATTGGGATTGGTTCAGAAAACCAAACAATGCTTGGGTCCTGTTTTCTTGTTTGAAACTTGATTGATTGAATCAGAACTCCTGATTTCTTGATTGGTTGATCAAGAGGTTAATAGAGGTCAGGGGTTTGTAACGAATGCTGATTTTTTTCTATTTATTTATTTTTTAATTTTTTAATAAACATTTAATGTCTTTTTATCCCCAGGGGTACAGGTCTGTGACTCGCCAGGTTGACACATTTCACAGCACTCATCATAGCACATACCCTCCCCAATGTCCATAACCCCAGCCACCCTCTCCCGTCCCCACTCCCCCCAGCAACCCTCAGTCTGTTTTTTGAGATTGAGTCTTTTTGAATGCTGATTTTGCCCTGGAGGAGATACTTGAAATATCTGGAGATATTTTTGGTTGTTACATCTGGGGGTACTACTGGCATCTGGTGGAGAGAGGTCAGGGATGCTGTTGACAACCCTACAATGAACAGGATAGTCCCCTCAGGACAAAGAACTATCATTCACCTACCCTCCCCAAGCTTATAGCTTCTTGGAAAAAGGAGATAGGCTTGGCAACAGGTGGGAAGGCAGGTAAAGGAAAGGTTTTTTTTGTTTTTGTTTTTTTTAATTTTTTAAAAAATTTATTTATTTGTCAGAGAGAGAGGGAGAGCGAGCGAGCGAGCACAGGCAGACAGAGTGGCAGGCAGAGGCAGAGGGAGAAGCAGGCTCCCCACCAAGCAAGAAGCCCGATGCGGGACTCGATCCCAGGACGCTGGGATCACGACCTGAGCCGAAGGCAGCTGCTTAACCAACTGAGCCACCCAGGTATCCCTGGTTTTTGTTTCTTTTAAAGATTTTATTTATTTATTTGACAGATCACAAGTAAGGCAGAGAGAGAGGAGGAAGCAGGCTCCCTGCTGAGCAGAGAGCCCCATGTGGGGCTCGATCCCAGCACCCTGGGATCATGACCTGAGCCGAAGGCAGAGGTTTTAACCCACTGAGCCACCCAGGTGCCCAGAAAGGTTTTGTTTTTTAAGAGAGAGCGTGCGCTGGGGGAGAGCGGCAGAGGGAGAGGGAGAGAGAGAGAATCTTAAGCAGGTTCTGCGCTGAGCACAGAACCCAGTGCGGGGCTCGATATCACAACCCTGAGGTCATGACCTGAGCTAAAATCAAGAATTAGACACTTACCCTACTGAGCCACTCAGGTGCCCCAGAAAAGGTAATTTCTTAGAACTGGTGTAGAAGGACATACCTACTTTGAGTACTGAGTTCAATTTTTCCTCGATCGCTTTCCTTGAAGGTGGCCATATTGGTCATTTTCCCGATCCCTGAGGGGCTAAAAAGAACAGCACAGTCATAAACTCATTTTCCTTCCTCGTCTGTGAATTAATTTGATGCACATTTATTGAATGCTTTTCGTGTGCAAGGCTTTGGAGTGGGTGCTTCACGGTCTTGGGGGTGGAAAGAGGCCAAGGAGGTTGGAGGTTCTGTATACAGTTTCTTTGTGTGTCCCTTTCCCTGTGTTCTTCAACTTTTTCTCACTGGATTCAGACCTTAGTCTCTCTCAACCTTTCTCTTCATTTCATCCATTCTACCCAAAGTGTAACTATGTAATCAACCTGTATGCCTTATGCAATTCCTTATCTGTATGGTCTCCTCCGAATAACTTGTCCCCCCCCCCAAATTGTACTATTAATTATAGTAATTATTCATTCCCCCTCCCTTACCTGGTAAAGCTGGTCATTGGATAACAGAGTCTGCTTATCTGAAGCTACAAAAAACAAACAAACAAAAAAACGCAGGGCTAAGAAATTGGGTTATATTCACACACTGGAGTACTAAACAGTAATAAGAGTGAGTGAACTACAACAAGGTGGAAAGATTTCACAGGCATGTTTTTTGAGTAACAGAAGCACACACACAGGAGTACTTTTGTGTGAGTGCATTGACATAAGGAATGAAAACAGGCAAAATTAATCAATGTTGTTACAAGTTGGGATAATACTGGTTTTGGGAGATAGGCAGAGGCTGGAATTAACCACAAGGGGGACGTCTAGGGTGTGGGCAATACTCTCTTTCTTGAACTGGGTGTTGGATTCATGGGTGTGTTTGCTTGTTTAGCTGTATGCTTGCCATTCATGCATGTTTCTCTCTGTAGGTTTTTTTTTAAAAAAGATTTTATTTATTTATTTGACAGAGAGAGAGATCACAAGTAGGCAGAGAGGCAGGCAGAGAGAGAGGAAGGGAAGCAGGCTCCCTGCTGAGCAGAGAGCCCGATGCGGGGCTCGATCCCAGGACCCTGGGATCATGACCTGAGCTGAAAGCAGAGGCTTTAACCCACTGAGGTTTTAACCCACTGTAGGTTTTAGTTCAGTTAAGGAGTTTTGTTTTTTTTTTTTAATTCAGAGGAATCCGAGGAAAATCAGAGGGAGGTGGTTCTCCAGACAGGTAAATATGCTGTGAACACAACAGGGGCCTTTTCACCCCGTTGGGCTAGATGGCAGCATGGGCCCACCTCATCTCTTCTATGGGGTCTACTTTGGTAGGAAGGAAACTGAGGGTCCCGGGTGGTCTCGTCTCTCATTGAGGAACATTCTTTTACCTCTGGACTGGCGAACTCCATCCTGTCCAGCAATGAAGTAGACCCCGACAGCAAGGAAGAAAATGCTGATGATTTCAGCGAAGACAAAGCTGGATACAGTGCCTGCGCTCAGGTCGATGCAGTTCTGACACACTATGGGGGAAGGGCAGGACAAGGCGCCTTCACGGTGTGAAAGTGGTTCTCCTGAATCTTTTTCTCTTGCCTACACGTGCTAATGCCCCCACCCAGGGTAGCAGACTCCTCTCTCTGTGCAAGGTATGTTAGGGGAATTGCCTGGGAAGATCCTGGGACTAAGCATGCAACACTTCCTGATCTTTCCCCCCATCCCCTAGGCATTCTGGGGAAACCTATAAAGTCTGACCATCAGGAAATATGTGAAATAGAAGGAAGATCAGATCCCCTTCTCTGTAGTCATCCGCCTTCTACATTTCATTGCTGCTCACCTTGTAATCCCCTCTGTCTCCCTGAGCTACCCCAACCCAGTTTATAGAAATAGATGACTGCTCCAAGCCATGACCGCCTATCCAGAATTTAACCAGGCTTTACAGGACCAGGTACGCTTTTCTAAGAAGATGAGGGAACTGTCTTGTTATGTTCAAAAAGAGGCAAGCAGAGATTGAGAGAACGAGAACTGGTTAGCGTCTATTCCCACACTCACCAGGGGTAAGAAGCCCACCAGAATAGCGAGTACTGCTTAATTAGATAACAAACAAACCGAAGGGGATTACATACTTCTGTAATATACTTGGAGTGGTTTTGAAATGCCCTTTGATCCTTTACACTGATATATCCCTTGAGGGTCCTTGATACTGCTTCCCAGATTCAGCTTAGTATCATTCGAGGAATTTTCTTGTTTCCCATCTTTAAACCATGTGACCGCTCTGTCTTTTGAGTCACAAATCAGAAGTACCGAACCATCTTCTCGATTGCCGTCTACTTTTACCACAGGAACTTCTGAAAAGGGAAAAGTCACCGTCTGTTAAGGTTCTTTCCTCTGAAATTTTCCCTGTCTCAAGGTATCAGGACAAGACCATTGTAGCAGCTCTTCTCAAACTTTAATGTGCACATGGTTCACATGGGCAACCTAGTGAGAATTTCAGATTCTGTTTAGTAGTAGCCAGAACTGTTTAGTAGTTCTGGGAAGGAGCTGAAATGGAGCATTTCTAACTTGATGCCAGTGGTGTTGGTTCATGGGTCCCACTTCAAATAGGGCCTAGCTGCTGGGGTCCCATTTCTACTCTAAGAACTAGAGAGCTAATTGCTTGGCTTCAGGAAAGCTGCCCAGAAAGATCATGAATGGCCAGTCATTTGGTTGATTGCTATTATTACCCATCATCCCATCCCTTGTCACTCAGTCCTATAGGACTACTAGTGTAGGAACCATATTTCCATGAATTTCCTCAGAGTTTGAGGATAGAAAGAAGCCATTCACACTACCTTGTTTCTTCTCGGCTGTAGTACCTAGAGACAGAAGAGAGACAGAGGATTAGCTGGGTATAGAATTGTCCAGATGCAAAAATTAAATAAAAAAAAAAGAGGGGTGCCTGCGTGGTTCAGTGGGTTAAATCCTCTGCCTTCGGCTCGGGTCGTGATCCCGGGGGTCCTGGGATCGAGCCCAGCGTCAGGCTCTCTGCTCGGTGGTGAGCCTGCTTACTCCTCTCTCTCTGCCTGCCTCTCTGCCTACTTGTGGTCTCTGTCTGTCAAATAAAAAAAAATAAAAAAAAAAAGAATTGTCCAGATGCCCTGAGGTAATCATTTCCTTGGTCATTCAAGGCCAAGATAGATATCCTAATCTAAGAGTGGGCAGTATCTTATCTCCCTGGGTTGTAGCCTAAATCACCAAATTGAATTCAAGGTGTTGTATAATAAAGAATTTGTCTGGTCTTTTTCATGGATTCCTGGGAAGGAGTTTCTAAACCCTTGGAATTTCATGAGTGATAGGAGTGTCTGAGTTATTCTTGGTGGGCTTATTTTTTTTAAAAGATTTATTTATTTATTTATTTGTGAGAAAGCATGAGAGAGCACATGGTAGGGGGAAGGTAGAGGGAGAGAGAGAGAGAGAGAGAAGCAGACTCCCTGCTGAGCATGGAGCTCCACTCGGAGCTTGATCCCACAACCCTGTGATCATGATCTGAGCCGAAATCTAGAGTTGGACGCTCAGCCGACTGAGCCACTCAGGTGCCCCTTGGTGGTCTTTTGGACCATACATGAATTTGTGTTATGAGATGACTCAGGATGGGGCTGGTCAAGACCCATGTAATCTGGAATCTGAGCCTTGGCTGAGGAAGGGAGCTGGAGACTGAATTCCGTCACATGGCCAACAATTCAATCAATTATATGTATGTCGCGAAACTCCAGTAAAAACTCAGTGGAGGGGCGCCTGTATGGCTCCTTTGGTTAAGTGTTTGCTTTTTTTTTTTTTTTTTTAAGATTTTATTTATTTATTTGACAGACAGAAATCACAACTAGGCAGAGAGGCAGGCAGAGAGAGGAAGGAAAGCAGGCTCTTTGCTGAGCAGAGAGCCTGATGCGGGGCTCGATCCCAGGACCCTGGGATCATGACCTGAGCCGAAGGCAGAGGCTTTAACCCACTGAGCCACCCAGGCGCCCCAAGTGTCTGCTTTTGATCAAGTCAAGATCCCAGGATCCTGGGATTGAGCCCTGCATTGGGCTCCCTGCTCAGTGGGGAGCCTGCTTCTTTTCCCTCCACCTGCCTCTCCCCTGCTTGTTCTCTCTCTCTGAAAAATAACAAAATAAAATCTTAAAACAAAAACAAAAACAACTCAGTGGAGGGGCCCATGCGTGGCTCAGTTGGTTGAACATCTGACTCTTCGTTTCAGGTCAGGTCATGATATCTGGGTGGTGAGATCAAGTCCCGTGTTGGACTTTGCACTGGGTGCAGAGCCTGCTTGAGATTCTCAACCTCTACATCTGTTCTCCCACTGCTTAAAAAAAAAAACCAAAAAGTCAAGGGAAAAAAAATTCTCAGCGGAGTTTCCTTGTTGGTGAATGTATCAATGTACTAGGAGGGTGATGTATTCTGATTCCACAGGGAGAGGGCACAGGAACTCTGTGTTCAGGGCCCTCACAGACCTTATGCATCTCTTCATTTGGAAAAATGCTGATTTTATTTTTTATAATTAAACTGTAATAGTAAAGGGGCACCTTGGTGGCTCAGTCATTAAGCATCTGCCTTCAGCTCAGGTAGTGGTCCTAGAGTTCTGGGATTGAGCCCGAGGTCGGGGTTCCCTGCTCAGTGGGGAGACTGCCTCTCCTTCTGCCCCTCACTCTGCTCATGCTCTCTCTCAAACAAGTAAGTAAGTAAGTAAGTAAGTAAGTAAATAAATATATTTTTAAAAATTTGAGCTATAATAGTAAATATGGTGCTTTCTTGAGTTTTGTGAGTTGTTGTAACCAATTGTCAAATCTAGGAACCCTCTAGGTTTGTACCCAGCTTGTCAGAAGTTTAGGTGGTATAGGAACCCCTGAACTTGTGCCTGGAACTCAAAGGGAGAGCAGTCTTGTTGGGCACAGTGCCCTTGACCTGTGAGGTCTGATGTTAATTCTGGATGGTTAGCATCAGAACTATATGGCAACATACATCAAAGTATTGTCTGCATGGTCTAGAATGCTTTGCTTTTTTTTAGCAGCTAAAACTCCATCAAAAGTGGGTTTACGTGAACTACAGGCTTTTTGAGTACTTCTAAAATCCTCAGCCTTGGTAATCCATTTTTTTTTTAAAAGATTTTATTTCTTTATTTGAGAGAGAGGCAGTGAGAGAGCATGAGCGAGGAGAAGGTCAGAGGGAGAAGCAGACTCCCTGTGGAGCTGGGAGCCTGATGCGGGACTCGATCCCGGGTCTCCGGAATCATGACCTGAGCCAAAGGCAGTCCTCCAACCAACTGAGCCACCCAGGCGTCCCAGTAATCCATTTTTTTGTAGAAACCCTGGACGTCCTGGAGTGGGGGGTAGCTATTCAATAGCCTTCAAATCTGTCTCAAAACTCAGAGTAGTGGAGTTGTGTTGGTTGTTGTACTACAGAGAAGTAGCACCAGAATTCAGTTCAATTAGATCGAATGCAAACATTTACCACCCATGCTGATGTACCTGACGTGATTAAGCCTTGTGAAAGACAGGAGTGGCGATACAAAGAACTAACTTGTTGCCTCCAAAGAGTTTACAATGAAGCAGGAAAAATAAACACCGATGTAATTAACATAATAGAACTTATAAATTATCTTTAGTATTCATGCGAATGCATTTGAAAGGGGCTAGAAGCTATTGATTTTGCCCAAGAGTCAGGGACAGGGAAAACTTAACAGACAAAGTGACATTTGGTTGGGACTTGAATGATTGGGAGTTCGCTAGACAGAAAAAGGCATCCTGGGGAGAAGGAGGAGCTGAGCAAAGACACAGGTTGGAAAAGGACAGAGAGGTAGTGTGTCTAGAGGTGGAGTGTATGGTGGGGGCAGATGAAGCATGAATCAAAGTATGAAGGGATAAAAAAGTATGGAAACAGTTGGAAGGAGTCCGCTGTTTTAGAACTTCTTGCAAGACTGAAACAATTATTAATTGTACTTAACAGAGTTTGGAACATGGTAGCTTTATATTTGTTGAATGAGTGCACGAATGAATGAATGAGTGAATTAAAAAAAAAAAAAGCAAGGCAAACAGTTAAGCAGATTTCTCACCAGTGGCCCTCCTTGACCACCTGGTCACCATGGGAGGGACAAAGGGACCCTCATTCTAACTCAGATTCTATAGGAGAGAGGGTCCAACTGATTGCTAATATCCTTTAATTTTGCTTCTGTGAGTCTTCTTTCTTTTTAGGATTTGGGTGCTCATGTAGCCAAATTTTCTAGGCTGACTGGTAAGAGGACAGAGCCCATAGGAAGGAGGCATCATCCAAGTTCACACAGGTCACTGGTAGCTGATCTGGACCCAGAGTTCAGGTTTCCGTTGGTTTTTCTGCTATATCTAGCTGCTTCACACAGGCTTTCAGCCCTGCCCCTCCACCTGTTAGGTCTTCAGTGGCTCTTCTCCCATTTCCTGCAGAAATCATTCTAAACTCTCACTGTCCTCCTTGAGTCCCCCACTCAGAAACACCAAACTCAGTTTTAGCAAGTGGCATCGTCTGCCACTTAGGTCATTGAGAACAAAGATGCTGTAATGATCTTCTCCAGCTTTCTTCCCAACTACACACCTACCCATGGCCAAAGCCATTTGCGCTTCCTCTCTCTTGCCTTCTCCTCTGCGTCCTTGACCCCACTCGCGACTCCATCCTTTGAACATCAACTCCAGGAACTTGCTCTACTCTCTGTATTTTCCTTTAGCCTAGAAATGGGCTCACATTTCTCTCACACTCAAAAATATTTCATCTTAGATCCTATTTCCTTTTCTACTTACCACTCAAACTCTCTTCTCTTCTCATCCAATGTCTTTAAAGACAGTCTACACTTGGTACTTTATCACCCATCCTCATCTATACATTTCCTTTCGGTTTCCCCTCATACTACCCAAGTGAAAGGGTTATAAATCAAACATGGCATTTATTTTGTTAAATCCCACAGGCTTAAACTTTTAAATATATTCTTCTATCAGCAGGACATCTCTATAATATTTCATTATTCATGATTCTTTCCTTTTGGAAACTCTCTGTTCCCTTGGTTTCTATGGTATTGCATCATCTGATTATTCTAGCTCTTTGATGGTCCTCTTACCTCTTTTGTGAGATGTTTTTCTCTAACTGCCCTTTAAAGGTTAATATCCTCTCAGTTCCATCCTCAGGCCCTCTTCCTCACATCTCACGTAGTCCTTGTATGATTTCAGCAACTTTCGTTTTTCCCTCAGCGTGTGGAGAACCATCTCTAGTCCAGATTCCAGGCATCAACCCAGGTTATCCACTTCCCATTGTTTATGCCCAACAGAATATTCATACAGGCATCCTATATTGTACCTTACACTTAGTCTAGTGACACTGAAGCTTCTCTCTCAAATTAGATTATAAGCTCACTAGGGCAGAAGGTTCTTATTCTTCCTTATATCCTCCTACCCTATCATGTAATAGAATCTCACTCATATTTGTTGACCTGTTGGCCCTATGACCAACTGGGTGAGTGCCTTATAGGTCTCCCCCTAAATCCAGCTCTGAGTTAAGGAACACACACTTTTTCTTTTCAGGTCCCCAGCCTGTGCCCGTTTGGGCTATATTCAACCTAAGATGGCGGCATCTGGGTCTTCCCTCTAGCCAGTAAAGTCTGCTATTTTTATTTCTTAAGAGACAAGGACTCCATCTCTCCCACTGGACACTGCTTCTCTCTAGCAGAGAACAATAAGAGGCTTCATTTTGCCCTTCTTTCTCAGAATTCTAGCATGACGTCTGAGGTACGTCAAGGTCTGAGCCTTGATATTAGAGATCCCAATACCCTTTTTTTTCCGGTAATGATCTTTTCCCCTGAGCCTTTCTCCAGACTACCAGAACCCCGTACCTTGAAGAAGAGTGACAGCCAAGATGAGGCCAGCCAGATGCTTCCCCGGCTCCATGTCAGTCTCTGTCTTTCCCCCCAAAGAAGCACAAAGCAACTCCCAGCAGCCCGCCAGCCTGCAGAGCAGCTCGTCTGGCTCCGCCCAGCACCCTTCAGCCTGGGGCCCCTGAGAGAAGGCTTGAATCCAGAACCACCACCCTCTACTTCAAACGTGGGCAGAGAGGGGCCTCAGGAGGTCTGCAGGTGCATATGTATCTTGCTTTCTGTGAAGAAGTAGAGAATGGAAGGATGTGGGAGGGGAAGGGAGAGAGGACTGCTTTTCCATCTCGGAGACAGCTTGCACAGAGAAACCCCTGGGGTTCTGGGTAGGAGAGGGGCCCCTTTCTTCATGAGAAGGGTAAACGTCTCTGCCACCGCTTGTTGTTAGGATGTCAGTTGGTTGCTAGACCTCATGAATTTAAGTGAGAAACCTCCTGTGCTCAAGCCCTTATTCAGGAATTGTTCACTGCTCTTTGGAGACAAGATCATCAAAAAGGGGCCTGCCTGGATGAGAATAGGTAGGACAATTGGAACAAGACAAGCCATATATTCCCAGGCGCTAGAGCCTGAACTGAGTTTTCAGGATCTTAGGCCCCTGGCTCCCTCAGTTGGTCCATCAGTGAGTCAACAAAAATCTACAGAACTTCTCGTTATGTGCCAGGCACAAGCCAGGTGATTGAGATACAGAAGGGAGCAAGACGTATGCTATCTCTGCCCTCAGGTAAATTACAGTCCGACTCTGGCAGCATGGAGAGTTTGGATCCCCAGAGGCCACAGGGGAGAAAAGTCCACTTGTCTCCTGGTGAGTCAATCACATTGTTATTAATAACAACTGTCTCTTATTGAGCAAACGTGGTATCTCCTGTACCATGCAAACTTTTTTTAAAAAAGATTTTGTTTATTTATTTGACAGATAGAGATCACAAGTAGGCAGAGAGGTAGGCAGGGAGAGAGGGGGAAGCAGGCTTCCCGCTGAGCAGAGAGCCCGATGTGGGGCTCCATCCCAGGACCCTGGGATCATGACCTGAGCCGAAGGCAGAGGCTTTAACCCACTGAGCCACCCAGGTGCCCCCCATGCAAACTTTTTGTCTGAATCCTTATTGGGATACAGAGAGAATTAGGCTCTGAAAAATTCCATGACTGGTCCAGGCCCAGTGGGTAGGCAGTATTGGAGCTGGGATTCAAACGTCCCGTTTAAGAAGCTACTTAGTCTGGTGTCCCAGGCTGTCCAAGGAGGACCTTGGGCAGAGTCCCAAGAAAGACCAGAAACGGGAGGAACCTTGCTGGTATGGCTTATGGGATGGGGCTTATTCAGGGGGTGAGTAAATGTCGTTACGCTGTTGACAGAAACTCTGAAATTACTGTTTTTCATCAGTGACTCGGGAAAGAACATCCTAAACCTTCTTTTACTTCCTAGAGGTCTAGGCAACATTTTCCGCATTCTCTGCTCTCTCCCTTCCACCTCACCCCCAAGCTCAGTGCTCAGAGAAAGAACATGTGCACCTGCTTCCTTTCTACCCCACCCCCAGTCTGCCCCTGCCCTGACAGTCTCCTCTGATCAACGGCAGAGAGCAGACAGATAGGCATCTTCTGGTTCCTCCCCCACTCCTTTACTTTTTCCGGGTACCCATGAGTCAGTTGGAGGAGGGTGTCTTTCTCACCCTGGCTGATAGTTCTGTGACCTGGGTCTACCTACTGAAGGACTTCTACTGGAAAATGGAACACTGTAGGTTTCTGGCTGGCCTGATACTGGCTGTCCTTCTCTCCCAAGGTAAGGCTTCTCTAGGTGGTGAGGACATCTTGGAGAAGGGTCGCGAGAGGGACATTAGCACCTGGGTTGGGCTCCACGTAAAAGTCCTTCTCAGTGCTAGCTTCACTTTACCAAGAAGAGTTGTCAAGGAGAGCAGGGTTGGGATGTAGTACAGGGTTTGGGTTGGGAAACAGGCTCTTGACTTTGAGTCTAGGTGGGCGTGTATGTTGGCCTTGAATGCCTCTCTAAAGGCCTTAGGCCAGAGATCTGCAGGCAATGTGCAGTCTGCAGGGGCCTGAGCCTAGGGCTGATAAGGGAACACTATTTCTTCTAGGACAGAGAGGCTCTGGGATCTAGTACCTTTAGTGATTTGGCCATCTTTTGTCACCATCAGGAGCCATGACCTTGTACTCAGGAGGATGCTTTAAGAGAAAGTTGAGTCTAGGTGGAGAAGGAAGGAGGGCAGATCTGGGGTGGTAAGATGATCAACTCATCTTGGTTCGACTGGTTTTAAAACCGGTAGTGTCTTGTCCCAGAAACCCCCTCAATCTCAGGCAAATTGGACAAATGCTTTGGGACATCCAGAATTTCCAATGGAAACAGATCCTCACGGAAGGCATGATTATAGGATGTGATATAAACTTGGCCTGCATGAGATGCGCAAGAAACAACTCTTTGGGGGATTTTCCAGAGGATGCTTTTGTGTTCAAATTGGTAATGGAATATGAATTCAGGGAAAATCTGGACTCCACTTTTCCCTGGGATTGGAGATACAGATTTCTCATGCCTCTGTGGGTTGTGGAGGTGTTCTCAGTCAAAACCATTCAGTCGATCTAGAAAGGTGCTGTGCATACCTCCAGCCCTCAAACTCCCTATAAGCCTTGACTTGTGTGGCGCACCAAGAATGAATTTGATAAAACAATTTTTTCTACCTCCTTACCCTTAAGCAAGAGTAGAACAACTAAAAATCTTTACATGGGATTTGCCCTGGGTCTCCTTCTGGATCACTGGGCTGGTAATCCATACCAGCTTCTCTCCTACCCCAACCATCACTGGTCCCAAGAAAGACTTTAGTGACGAGAGTCCCATTCTCTTGGTAGTTGTGGTGGCAAGGGCAAAGCGGGAGGGAAGAGGATGAGAAGCTGAAGTGGGAGGGTTATAGATGGCTGGGAAGCAGAATTAGAAGCTTTGTTGGAGGGGCACCTGGGTGGCTTAGTCAGTTCAGTGTCTGCCTTCAGCTCAGGTCATGATCTCAGGGTCAAGAGATTGAACCCCACATCAAGGCCCTTGTTGAGCCCCTCCTTGGGCTCCCTGCTCAGCAGGAAGGCTGCTTCTCCATTTGCCCCTCCCCCTCTCCCTTTCCCCCTGCTCCTGTTCTCTTTCTCTCTCTCAAATAAAGAAATAAAATCTTAAAAAAAAAAGTTTTGTTGGAAAACAAATGTGGACATCTCCAGGCAAGGAACAGTGTTCTGCACTTCCATACTTCTTGAATGCTTCAGCAATCTACACTCCCCTTCTACTTCTTTTTTTTTTTTTTAAAGATTTTATTTATTTATTTAACACAAAAAGAGATCACAAGTAGGCAGAGAGGCAGGCAGAGGGAGAAGGGGAAGCAGGCTTCCAACTGAGCAGAAAACCCGATGCGGGGCTCAATCCCAGGATCCCTGGATCCCAGGACTCCGGGATCACGACCTGAGCTGAACGCAGAGGCTTAACCCACTGAGCCACCCAGGGGCCCCTCCCCTTCTACTTCTAATCAGTGGTCTGAACTCCTTTCCAGGAAGGTTCTTAGATCCAGTTGGCTCCATGATTTCCTCTTTGGCTCCATGTCCATCAGGGTCTGTCCTCTGCTGGGACTGAATCCTTGCATCCTTCCTGGCCCCTGCAGTTCATGGGGAGCCTCCCAAAGCCTTTTTCTTGTGACTCTGTCTCTCACACTAGAAACCATAAATTGTCCTAGACTTAGGAAACATAATTGTCCTTTTTAAGTACAAACTCAGAGGAATAAGGCATCTGCTGCAGACCAAACAGCTGGCTGTAGTCATGGTTGGGTTTTGGGTTGCTGTTGTTTTCCTCGTAGTGAGCCCCTTCAAGATAACCGTGGAAGAAATTGAGGACATGGTGTTCCTGACTTGTAACACCAGCATCACGCCGTTGGAGGGAACATCACCATCACCACATGGTAAAATGTGGAACTTGGGAAAACGCAACCTGGACCCACGAGGAATGTATGTGTGCAAGGAGACAGATAAACAAGACCACAAAACACCTTTTATGCAAGTATATTTTCGAAGTATGTGCCTTTTGGACCCTCTGGTTTGAAATGAATGGGACCTCTGGATATGAGAAGCTTATAGCCAGAAAGGACCATGCTGGACCAACCTGTTCTCTAAACAAAGTGGGGGTTCCTCTTGTAATGGTATGAGCCAGACTTTGGAGCTTAACTAATGGAAAAAAAAAAAAAAAAGCAGGGTCCTTGGGACTCAAGCAGTAGAGGCTGGGTTGGGAGAGCGGTGGCCCTGCTGCCTTGTTTGCATTCTTACAAAGCTGATACTGCTTCTTGGCTCTTTTTCAGGGATTCCTTGGGATGAAGGGCAGAGGTAGATGTAGAAAGGGCATCAGCAGGCCTTTCTCCAGGGATCTTATTGAAGTTTGGGGCCGGGTGTGAGGTCCCAGGGTTACTCTACAAGGCAGAGGTGGATCCCTGGTGTTGAAGGCTCTCCAGTTCTCCTCTCATCTCCCCCCCCCCCCGCCCCCCGCAGTGTGTCAGAACTGTGTGGAGCTGGACTCAGGCACCCTGGCTGGCATCGTCATCACTGACCTAATCGCCACTCTGTTCCTTGCTTTGGGAGTCTATTGCTTTGCTGGACATGAGACTGGAAGGTTCTCTAAGGGTAAGTGGAAGGGACAGAGTGTGCATTCATGTGTGCACACGTATGTTGTGGGTGTGGGTGTGAGGGCAGACCTGCAAAGAATGGGGCTGGCAGTGGGTTGTGACTCCTCTGGGAGTTACTCTTGCAATCTTTAAGGATTCCTAACTCTGGTTATTGGAAGACTTGTGCCCATATTGCCCATGCAAACTTCTGAGGGTACGACTGGCTGCTGTCCTCTTGTAGTGTTCATGGGGTCTCACTGTCCCCTCCTCCTAGGTCCTTGATGATTCTTTCCCCCTGTTTATTCTAGCTGCTGACACTCAAGTTCTGTTGGAAAATGACCAGCTCTACCAGGTGAGCTGTGAGGGGAAAGAGACATGAATGGGAGGGGAATGGGAAGGGATGAAGAGGCTGTTGCTAGGTGTTCTGTGTACAGATGAAGGTTCTAGTGGGGAGCTCATCAGTGGCAGGGCTGGAAAACTCAGGCATGAGCTCTCATCTCTGGGGCTGCTGGGGTCTTCCCCGGGAGAAACTGACCCTGCCTCACTGATTCCCCTTCTCACCTCCTAGCCCCTTCGAGATCGGAATGATGCTCAGTACAGTCATCTTGGTGAAAACTGGCCTCGGAAGAAGTGAACCTGACACCAGTGGCTTATGGGAGTATCGACTGTACCTTCTTCCCTTGCTCAGCCAATAAAGATGTCTTCTCTCACTCAGCAGATGCCTGGACTTTTCGAGGCTCCTGGACGAGGCACGGGAGTTGTCCTGTCTTGGCTGGACCCTTGCCCTCCCTGCCCACCTGTGTCCTTCCTTCGTTGCTTCCATTCCTCTGCCCCAGGTGGACAGTGTGATGGGCTGTCTCCCACCCCATTCTGGCCCACTGATGTTTCTGGCCCAGTGGGCTTCCTGGGAGCGGGGTCCGCTCTACCATACTCTCTCCGCTACTTGTTGCCTCCAGCCCCTATTACAACCCCTGAAGGGCTTTGGTTTCCTCACCACAGTTGAAGGCGGGCTGCGATGTTTACAGACTCAGCCGCACTAAAGTTTCCATGACATCATGAGCAGAGGAGGTGGAAACATCAAGGGCCAAGAGATCACTTTTTATCAAGACTTGGAGAGCATGTGTGACCAAGTCCCACTTCCGCTAAGGGGCTGGCCTTGGCTTTATGACCCCTGTGGATCGGTAACCACTAGCTGTGAGGAGGTTGCCCCGTAAGCCCCTTCAGGACCCCTTCCTCCTCTATAGAAGGTACCACTCACCTTCCTCTCCTCAGATTCCTCAGAATCTGTCCCTGTCCCGCCCCTGCCTTCTGCATGATAAACTAATATCAGAAACTCTTCATTACCCCTCTTCACCCACTTGGAAAGCTGGAATTGGAGAGTGGACAGGAGCTTGGGATATTTTCAGTGGATGTCGTGTTCAGCTAGTGGGTTGGTGGTGGTTCTGAAACTTTGGGAGCCTGAGGATTTATTAAAAACATAGACACTTGGGCCCCACTCTAGGCACCTAGCCCTCAGCTGGTTCTGAAGCTGCCCCCATTCAGAGAGTCTCCAGTTTTGAGGAACAGCTGAGGCCATGGATGATTTTGTGTCCTTTATGCTGTTCCTGTCTACCACAGGGGCAACCCCTCCTTTTGTTCTCTGAGCTACAGTAACTGAAAGAACTTTAGGACAGTTTCATAAGAGTGGGACTTTCCAAGGCCAGGGTTCAGAAAGAGGGAAAGAATGAACAACCACACAGCCAGAGATCTGGATGATTCTGCCCACCGTCTTTGTGAGCTATACACAGATGCTGATTTTGTTAGACACTATGAACTTCCAAGGTACACTTGCTTCATTCATGGTCATGGCTTCTTTCTATCCTTTACATCCCTAGGACTGTAGCCCTCTGCAGCCTGCCTCCAGCCTTCCACGTAGGATCCTTCCACCTCGGGCAACTTTCTGGTGACTTCTACTGCACCCAGTACTCATCTCCTTCCCACACCCTGCACACTTCCCTTCACCTTGTAGTCCTTGTAGGCTCTTAGCTTCCCCCATACCTCTCACCAGTTCTCACCATTGCACACACCTGGGAATCTCCAGAGCTCCTGATTACCTTGGGCAAAGGCATCAGGACTTTCAAAGTGGCTTAAGGTGATTTCATCATGAAGCCAAGATTGAGAAAGCTGCCCTAGCCCTTCTGGAAACTTGTGTCCCTTTGGTTCTCGTGTGTGTGTGTGTGTGTGTGTTTTAAGTTTTTTTTTTTAAATTTGTTTATTTGTGAGAAAGAGAGACAGAGCGTGCAAGCAGGGGGAGCAGCAGGTGAAGGGAGAAGCAGGCTCCCCATTGAACAGAGAGCTTGTTGTGGGGCTCGATCCCTGAACCCTGGGATCATGACCTGAGCTGAAGGCAGACACTTAACTGATGGAGTCACCCAGGCATCCCTTTTTTTTTGTGTGTGTGTGCTTTTAATAAATAGCTTCACTGGGGTGCCTGGGTGGCTCGGACAGTTGAGTGTGTGACTCTTGATTTTGGCTCATGTCATGATCTCAGGGTTGTGAGATTGAGACCTGTGTTGGAGGTCGACACTCAGTGGGGAGTCTGCTTGAGATTCTCTCCCTCTCCCTCTCTCTCTGCCTCTCTTCCCTACACACACACACAAACACACTCTCTCTCTCCCTCTCTCTCTCCAATAAATAATTAAAAAGTAAATTAAAAAATATCTTTACTGAGGTAAACCTGCATGAATAAACTACACATATTTAAAGTACAAATGTGATGTTTTGTCATATGTATATACTTGTGAGACATCACTGCAATAAAGGTAATGAACATATCAACACCTTGAACAGTTTCCTTGGGCCCCTTTGTATGCAATCCCCCCCTTCCTTCCTCTCCTTACCCCTCTACCCTCCAGGCAACCACTGATCTGCTTTCTGTCATTATAGCTTAGCTTTTGTTTTTCTAGATTTTTATGTAAGTATAATAATGTAACATGTACTCTTTTTTTGGTCTGGCTCCTTATGCTTCAGCATAATTATTTTGTGATTCATACATTTTACTAATATTTTATTCCTTTGTACTGCCCAGTAGTATTCCACTGTATGGATATACCACAGGCTTTTTACCCATTCACCTGTTGATATTCTTGTGGGTTATTTCCTGGTCTGGGCTATTACAAATAAAGCTGCCATTAATAGTCACATATAAGTTATTGTGTGGACATATGCTTTTATTTCTGTTGGATACTCAGGAGTGTATGGACTGAGATGCAACTTTTAAAGAAAGTGGTCTGGTATTCTAGGTCCTTTGTAGTCCTATGTGAATTAGCTTCTCAGGTACTGCAAAATGCCTGCTGGGATTCTGATCAGAGTGGTGTTGAATTTATAGATCAACTTGGGGAGAATCAACATCTTAATGATCTTGACTCTTCCAGTCCCATGAACACAGCTTTTGTCAGATTTATCCCCTAAGTATTTTATGTACATATATTTTAAAGATTTTATTTATTTGACAGAGAGAGACACAATGAAAGAGGAACACAAGCAGGGGGAGTGGAAGAGGGAGAAGCAGGTCTCCCGCCAGCAGGGAGCCAAAGGCAGACGCTTAATGACTGAGCCAACAGGCACCCCAGTATTTTATATTTTTTTATGTTCTTTTATATGGTATTTTTAAACTTTCAATTTCCATTGTTCATTGCTAATATCTAGAAATACAGTTGTTCTGTATATTGATCCTGTACCCTGAAAACTTCATAAATTCACATATTAATTATAGTACCATTTTTTTGGTAAAGCCCACCAGAATTTCTACATAGATGATAATGTTGCTTGTGAATAAAGACAGTTTAATTTTTCCATTTCCAATCTGAATGTATTTTATTTCAGTTCCTTGGCTGATTGTGGTGGCTAGAACCTCCCGTACAATGTTGAATAGAAGGGAAGTGAGGATATTCTTGTCTTATTTGTGATGTTAGGGGGAAACCTTGTCTCTCATCATTAAGGATGATACTGGCCATAAGTTTTTCTTAGATGCTCTTAAACAGGTTGAGGATAATGCATTCTCTTTCTAGTTTGCTCGGAATGTTTAGTAAAAATAGTTGAGTATCGTCAAATGCTTTTTCTGCATCCATTGAGATGATTGTATGGTTTTACTTCTTTAGTCAGTTAGTATGATAAATTACATTGGGGATACGATCTGTTGCACCGATCCTGTGTTCCTGAAATAAACTGTACTTGGTCATTACGAATTATTCTTTAACATATATATATTATATTTATATATATAATATTTATTTATATATAATATATTTATATATTTATATTTTATGTTATTATTTATATGTAATATATAATAAATGCCAATTTATTATATATTTATATTTATATTTGTATTTATATGTTTTTTAAGCAAACTCTACTGCCAATGTGGGGCTTGAACTCACAGCCCCAAGATTGAGCGTTGCATGCTCCACTGACTGAGGCAGTCAGGTGACTGGCTTTTTTTTTTTTAATATATTACATATACATTATTAGATGAAATTTGTTTTTATATATTATTAGATTAAATTTGTTAAAATCTACTGAAGAATTTTTGCATCTGTTTACAAGGGATATAGATCTGCAGTTTTTTTTTTAAGATTTTATTTATTTATTTGACAGAGAGAGATCACAAGTAGGCAGAGAGGTAGGCAGAGAGAGAGAGAGAGAGGAGGAAGCAGGATCCCTCCTGAGAGGAGAGCCCGATGTGGGACTCAATCCCAGGACCCTGAGATCATGACCTGAGCCAAAAGTAGAGGCCCAACCCACTGAGCCACCCAGGCACCCCAGTTTTTTTTTTTTCTTGTAAAGTTTTTGCCTGGTTTAGATATCAGTGTTGGTCATTAGGGTTCTCCAGAGAAACAGAACCAACAGGATATGTATGTAGGAGACAAAGGAGAGAGAAGGAAGGGAGGAAAGAGAAGAGAGAGAGATTTATTTTAAGGAATCGTGACTGTGAACATTGGCAAGTCTGAAATCGGCAGGGTGAACTGGCAGGTTGGAGATCCAGGGAAAAGCTGATGTTGCAGGTTGAGTCCAAATGCAGTCTAGAGGCAGAGAGCTCCCTCTTCCTCGAGGACCTCATGCTGTTTTTTTCCTGTCAGGCCTTCAACTGATTGGATGAGGCTCACCAACACACACAATGGAGGATAACTTGCTTTACTCAAGGTCTGCGGATTTAAATGTTAATCTCAACTAAAAAGAATACATTCACGACAACATCCAGATGCATTTGGCCAAACATCTGGGCATAGTGGCTCAGCCAAGTTGACACATAAAATTAACCATTATACAGGATGAGTTTGGCCTCCATAGAATGAGCTGGAACTCCTGCCTGTTCAATTTTCTGGAAGAGTTTGTATAGAATTGATATTATTTCTTCCTTAGATGTTCAGTAGATTTCACTAATGAAGTCTCCTTGGTCTGGAATCTTCTTTGTGGCAAGGTTTTAAACAATAAATTCAATTTATTTAATAGCCAGCAGCCTATTTATGTTACCTGTTTTGTCTTCGGTGAGTGCAGTGCCTTCTCCCCTGTCCTCAAGTTCTATCCACCCTTTCCTTCAAGGCCCAGGTAAAGTTGCTGCATGTACTATGTGGGCTTAATCACATTTGTTTTTCTGTTGTTCAACCTTCTGCATACTTGGCCACTCTGCTGTAATCGCAAGCCCCCTGAAATCAAAAACCATTTTTTGTATGTTTGCTTGCTTGCTTGCTTGTTTTGTTTTGGTCTCCCCTGAGCTCTTAGCACAGAGTTTGTCTGCGGCAGAGAGGAGCGATGAGAAAAGCACTCACAGAAGGAGTGCCTAAGTGATTAAATACAGAACTTGTAAGCCAGGAAACCAGAAAGATCCCAGTCAGCACCGGCACTGGGTAGCTGTTCAGAGTGTTGGAGTTGGCTGCTCATTCCGGCTCCCTCCCTCACTCACTGTGCAACTTGGGCAAATAACTTAACCACTCTGAGTCTCCGTAGCCTCACCTGTAAAATGAGGACAACGACTTTCTTGTCTACTTTGTGGAGCTGTTGTAAGGATTAAATGAGATAACACATGGAAAAGGCTGAGGTGATTTCTAGAGGCTTGTCAGGGCTCACTAGACATTAGCTGTTACTGCTTTTCTCACCCTGAACCATACCTCCCCTTCCTGGAACATTGTCAGGCACACGTGGGACAAGAGGGCCAGCCGGCTGGTCAGCAGCTAGTGATGGGCAACATCACCATCTGCTTGTGAGCCTGCGGTGTTGAGTGCACGGAGGGCAGGGAGCGCCCTCCAGCAGGGCCAGCAAACCAGCAGCCAAAAGCCTGAGGCTGAGCGTGCATGGCACATTCACTAACCACGAATGGCCTTTCTGTGGTGGCCACGTGCATAAATAGCGCTGTGGTCAGCTGGGGAGGTTTTTGGGTGCTGAGAGGGAGAAGGGGGCCCTCTGGGGCTTCTCACAGCTCTGGCCTCCGCTCTGTGCTGGAGGAGCACAGGGTCCCAGGTGGGGACCAGGCGCTGCTACCCGCTCCCGCAGCCCACATCCGGCTGAACTGGCTGAACCGCAGCCACCTTCTGGCTGCTGCTCCCCGGCGGCGGGCGGTTGGGGAGGGAGGCTGTCGGGCAGCGCCCCTCCCTCTCCCCTCCCCACTCCCCTGGCCTGGGGCTCAGCCCCGGCTTCCTCTCAGCAGCAGCTTGTGGAAATCTGGGTCCTGCCCCACAGCCTCCAAGCTCTCATCTGTCCCCCACATCTGCCTCCGAAGGCTTCTGCTTCTGTCCTCTGTTTTCTGAACTGACCACCTCATCGGAGACCAACCAGTCACTCTCTGCCATCCTTGGTGTTTTTCTCCAACAGAAGTGAGTCAGAGGACCATTTCCCCCCCTTGTTTTTCTCTCTCTCTTTTTAATTTATTCCCTAACACCCTCTTGAAAGACAGCGGGAGCTAATGCCCCCTCCGCTGTGAAAACAGGTAGCACTTGCTTGAAGGATCATAGCAGGACAACTGAGGCAAAGGACATGAGGAAACAAGGCAGCCTCTGAGGGCATCCCAGAAAAGAGGGACAGCAACTCTTTCAGCCCAAATACACTTTATTTCTTTTCTCTCTCAGCTGACAGGGAGCCTAGCATATTCATGAAGGGGCCTGCAGGGAAGACCTGGGATAGGAAGTAAGAGGCTGGCTCTGGGCCAGGGTCTTCGAATGGGGCAGGAGCCCTGCCAGAGTTACCCAGTCCATCCCCACAAAGGGGTGCCAAAGAGAGATCTGGAAAAATAGAGAGGTAGACGGAATAGTTAGGGACAGGGGGCATGTTCTGCCCAGGGAAGGGAGGAAGGGAAGGGAGCAGGGACATCTCTTGCAGGGTAGGAAGGAACAGGTGATGGTGGGGGTGAATGAGAGAAACAAGTACCCGGACCAGAGGGCAGTCCGGGTGTGAGCGCGTGATTTCTCACAGGATAATGAGGCAGAGATAGTCTAGGACTGGGTGCCAGCACAGGAGAAAGGATGGAGGAAGCTGGGGACAAGGACGCACGGTGTGATTTCTCCAGAAAGTAGAGGAACAATTCTCTTCTGGGGTCCAGGATTTACCCAGGGCACAGGGAGTAGCAGGCCCTGGAGAAGCCAGACCTGGGCCTGGAGGAGGCTGTGTCCTCAGGAGCTGTCAGACGCCTCTCTGATTCAGGCCAGAATACAGGTCCTGCTGGCCTTTCCGGATGGGCTGGGGTGGAACAGAGAGGTTGTGGTCAGCAGGGTGGGAGGAAATAGTTCCCAAGAACGGAGGGCCCCTGAAGATCTAGCTTTAGAGTCCCAGAAAGGACTTGGCACTAGGAGTCAGGAGGCAGGCTTGAATTCTAATCTGGGCCCCCACTGGGGCCAGATTTGAACCTGTCACTTTCTGGGAGCCTCAACCTTCCCATCTCAAAAATGGGAATCTCAAGACCCCATCAAATGCCCCAGGGCGTTTGTCAGGATGAAATGAAGTCACTTATATGAAAGTGGCTATCACACGCTTAGTCAATATCTGGGAGTTTGTTCAGGTGTGAAAGTCCTGATCCGTAACAACTGGTAGGGTACACACACACACACCATCCAGCCTAGACAATCCCGGAGGTTCGCTGCCATGCCAGGCATTAACTCTTTAGTTGTCAAATTGAGAGACAGTCTAGTGGGGGAGAGGCTGTGATGTCTGGCTGTGTGTGTGTTGGGAGAGGGGGGCAGGAAGCTGGGGGCTATTTACCAATGAAGAACTTTAATATTTTTACAACCCGTGTGTCTGCACCAGTGCATGGAGGGGGGGACCTCAGTCCTGAATTGACCATGTTAGAGTGTGGGGATATGGTATTCCCCATGCTGTATCCCCACTAGTGGATAAGCCCCAGAAAGAAGGTGTCACCCCCCACAACATGCCTTGGTTGTAGAAGCCACGCAGCCTTGGAAACTGCCCTGCTCTGCTTGGAAGGAGGCAGACGCAGGCACAGGGTAGCTTGTCTGGGAGCCCTGAGCGAGGGGCTTCCAAGTGTCTGGCTGGCCAGATAGACTGTCCCACTGGTCCCCTTCTCCCCTAGAAAGATCCCCTCCCCCTCTCTATCCCTTGGTACCTCGTAGTCCGGATTGGGAACAGGTGGTGGCTTCTCCTTGTTTTGTCCTGCAGAGGATGGAGGGGAAATGATTAGTTCCCACAAGGGAACACCCATCTCGTGGCCGCAAGATCCTGATTCGGGCGGGACAGCAACCCCGGCAACCCCCTTCGTTCTCTCCTCTAGGCCTCCCTTTCTCCATCTTGGCCACTCCATCTCCTGTTTCCTTGAATCCCATCGCTAACCACTTCCATACTCTTTTTATCATTTTATGACTTTCCTCAGCTCAAAGTCCTTCCCTGTGTTCTTTTTCTAAGGGAAGGAAATAAGCAGGAACTAAGATCCCAGAGTCTCTCTCCCCACAGACTAGGTTGGGTGGGGAGGTGTGGAATCGGAATCTCGTTACTCCAGAAGACCCACAGCCATCTTGTTAATGTACTTCTTGTATCTCTCTAGGGCAGGACAGAGAGAAGCAATCTGAGATGTGATCCCCTTTGTCCAGAGGTTGGCCACACAGGAAATGTTCTATAGGAGCTGTCTTGAGCTGGCTGTGGACTCGCCACCCATCCTGGCTCAGGCTGGACATCCCCTTTGGCGAGATTCTCTTTCAGTTTAACTCTTACCCCTAGTCCTGCCCCCAGCACCTTTTGCTCTCATCACGGCTGTGGCATTGGCCTTTCTATTCTTGCTCCAGTAATAGACGAGCAGCAGCAAGCCCAGGGTGATGCAGATGTCCACGACTATGATTGCAACCACTGCCATCAGATCCACCTCTATGCAGTTCTTACAAACTGCGGGGGACAGAGATATGGGGGAGAGGACGAGAAGTCATCGAGGAAAGAAGACACGAGGACGGCAGAGACCAGCAAGGAACAAATAAAGGCGATTCTCCCCTCACTACTCACATGCTTGCCACGGCCAGAGCCGGACCTTTCAATGTTCGTAACACCCAGCAAAGAGTGAAGATTATGGGGAGAGGCTCCGGAGCTAGACGGTCCTGGGTTCAAGTCCCAGATCCTTCAGGCACTAGCTGTGAGAAGTGTTTGCAACTCACAAAGCTTCTGTTTCCCCTTGTATAAAATGGGAATAAAATAGGGGCACCTGGGTGCTTAAATGTCTGCCTTCAGCTCAGGTCATGATCCCGGGGTCCTGGGATGGAGCCTGCTTCCCCCTCTCCCTGCCCTGTGCTCATGCTCCCTCACTCTCAAATAAGTAAGTAAGTAAGTAAATAAATAAATAAAATCTTTAAAAAAATGGGAATCAAATAGTACTTAAATCATGGTTGTTGAGAGGATTACATGAAAAAAATCCCTGGCATGTGTTTGGTAGAGTGCTTGAAACTAATGTTAGCTATCATTATTATGCCTTAGTTTAGGACACTATCATAGCAGCTTTGCAAATCCTTCTATAGAACTGATCTCTGGATAAAGTACCAGATAAACCCATATTGACATGCCATAATTCTGGGTTCAATATAATGCAAATGACACAAACCTGTCTCTTGGAAAAGTTGTCATTTGGACATTTGGACATGTCATTTGGAAAGTTGTCATTTTAGATCGAGTGCGGTCTGGGCTTTCCCAGACGACTCCATATTGGTGTTTAATCCATATTTCAGAAAACACTGATGCTGTGAGGCCCCCGAGAGTCTCAGGACTGAGTATAAGAAAAGCACAAAGATGCCAGGGGACTGTGAGGTACGGTAGGGGAAATGATTGAGAATGCCCTCTTGAAATGGCCCTTTCTAGGGTGTCCCATGGTGTTTGCTCTGGGGACCTATATTACCTCTTGCTTTCAGGTAGAGAGAGTTCTTCTTCAAGTTGTCTGAAAAGCAGGTATAAGAACCACTGTCCTCCACTTCTGAAAATGTAGGCATGGTATACTGTGTTTCATTAGCTCCTTGTATCACTTCACCATCTTTTTCCCATTTTATAGTACTAGGATTAACCTCCTCAGGGCATGTCAGCACTACCATAGTTCCAGAGATGGAGACTTTATAACCTGGGAAACAGGAGAGAAGAAAAGAGAAATTGGAGAGAGAAACTAGTAAAATTTTGGCAAAGGCAGATTAGGAACAGAAGAACCAACCAGACGCAGAAGGTCATCTGTCATCCAGGTCTGAGATAGTCTTATCAAAGGGGAGCTCTACTGGCTAGGACATATGAAAGAGGGGATCTGAAGGAGAAGGGGAACCAGAGAACCCTTGGAAGGTGACTTCAGAGTTTAGGCATGGACATGGGGGCTTCGGAAGGGGAGGAGGGAAGTAAAGGAAAGCCTAGAAAAGTCCGTTTGAGAATATTTCCCAAATAGGAATTAGAAGGATCTCAGTTCTTGGGGACAATCTCTCCCAACCAATTCCTTCTACTTCGTCCACTCAAAAGCATCCTCAGGGCCTACATGAAAGACAGAAAAACTTAGATTTCTCTGGAGGTGAACCTGTTGATTCACCTAAACGTGAGAAAAGGAAAGCACTGTAAGAAAATAGCCTTGGCTTAAGTTTAAATTGTAGATAAAAATTTTCAAGTGGGACTAGACATTATCCCCAAGAACCTCCCAAGAAGGGCCATCCTTTAGGGAGCCCCAAGCCTTGAAGGTGAGGTATGCTCGTTGAGGCTGTTGAGTTTCATCATGTCGAAAGTGCACCAGCATGTGTCCCTTGATCCCGATACACTGAAGCTCAGAAAGTCTTAGAAGCCTGAAGCTGAAAAATTCTAGAAGTCTTCAAGCTCAGCCTCTTACATGAGCAAGAACTGTATTCTGGGTAGACATGAAAGGGTCTTCTCAGAGATAAAGACCTTCACTCATCTTTGCAAGATCTTTGAGCCACTGATTCTTGGCCTTACCTATTTTTCACCATTCGGAAATTCTCTCCTATAATCAACAGAATCCCTCATAGTAGAGATCAAACACCCTTCTCCTTATTTTATACCACTTTTCTTTTACTGCCCTTGAATTTGGTAAAGGACCGTACTCATTTTAAGGGAATGGCTCTTCCAATAAAAACTGACTTTACGTTGAACCATCTCTTACGTATAATCAACTCTCGATTATTTTTGTTAGAGGGAGGCACTTTTGGTGTGGACAACTGAAATCTGCTAATATAATTTAGGGGCCCAGGCACATTCCCCAGAGCAGGCAATGTTGTCTTGGGAGGTGAGGCTGGGGTGCATCCTTGCTTTCCGGAAGACTTGTGGCCAGGACATAGGGTAGCACTAGGTTATGCTCAAGCCTGGATGTGGCAGCTGGAAGACAGGAGAGGTGGTGATGCTCAGAGACAGCCCTCTCCCCGTTGGGAGCTTTTTGCTACAGAATGCAAAACTGAGCCTCAGTTTATTCACCTGGGAAATGGAGATGAAATACCTACCTCACAGGATATTTGCAAGTGTGAGATGGATTATGCTGGCAAAAATGAATGGTACATAGCAGATGCTTAAAGAAAAATGTAAGTTACTTTCTTCCTTTCCTTCTTAGAGTCCTGCTATGATGGAGAACAGAACTGAGTTCTGACCCAGTTACTCAGGCTCCTCTCTGGCTGAGATCACATGGGATGGTAAACAAGTCATTCTCCAGATTTATCTATCTGCCAATAATTGGGGGTTGAGTATAATGACATAGGTAGTTGTTATTATTTTGACTTAGAAATAATTTTCAATACTGCTATTTCTTGGTGATGTTAAAGAAGCCAGAAATAATAAATAAAACCGTTTAAAAGTAAATAGACGGGGCGCTTGGGTGGCTCAGTGGGTTAAAGCCTCTGCCTTCTGCTCAGGTCATGATTCCAGGGCAGGGAGCCTGCTTCCTCCTCTCTCTCTCTGCCTGCCTCTCTGCCTACTTGTGATCTCTGTCTGTCAAATAAATAAATAAAATCTTTAAAAAAAAGTAAATAGACATTTCACTCTGCTTGGTGTGTTTGTTTGAAAAAGAAATGCAAAGCATGCAAAGAAAATTGCTCAGGAGTTTTATCAGCACAGAATTTGGTAGCGAAGCTTAGACGTACATGTTCAGACAAGGGCCTGGACGTCTGTGCCTAGAAGTAGTTCAAAAGCTCACAAAGACTTGATATACATCCGGAGACAGAGTTTCATGATGGTTAAGAAAATGAACTTCAGGGGCACCTGGGTGGCTCAGTGGGTTAAAGCCCCTGCCTTTAGCTTGGGTCATGATCTCAGGGTCCTGGGATCGAGCCCTACATTGGGCTCTCTGTTCAGCGGGGGCCTGTTTCCCCCACCCCCCAACACCTGCCTCTCTGCCTACTTGTGATCTCTCTCTCTCTGTGTCAAATAAATAAATAAAATCTAAAAAAAAAAAGAAAATGAACTTCAATATCAACTAAATCTGCATTTATATTTATCTCGGTGTTTGGACTATTTATTTTCTAAACCTTGGTTTCCTTGTCTGCAATATGGGGACATTAGGAGAATTAAATGAGAAATTCAGGTAAAATATTCAGGGCAATAAATACCTAGAATATGCATGCTTAATAAACTCTAATGCTTATTACTTAGTTGGCATGCTTCCCATGTAATAATAATGAAAATTCACCCATTACTTCTATATGTCAGATCATATTCTAAGTGAATCACTTACTCCATCCTTAACACAACCTTACAAGCTAGATATCATTATTATTTCCATTTTATACACAGTGATGTTATAGCACAGAAGAGTGAAGTAAATTATTCAGATACTCAACGAATAAGAAGTTGATCCAGGATTCAAGTATGGTTGTCTAGCTTCTTAACCTTATGCTACACAGCCTTAGCTCCTCTGCCTAAAATATCCTTCTTTCTAAAATACAAGTTCATCCTTTATTATTATTATTATTATTATTATTTAGAGAGAGATAGAGAGAGTGCATGTGAGTGAGGAGGAACCCTGATATAGGCCTCGATCTCATGACCCTGGAGTCATGGCCCTAGCTGAAATCAAGAGTCAGACACTTAACTGACTGAGCCACCCCAGCATCCCAAAGCTTATCCTTTAACACTCAGCTCAAGAATCACCTCTGGGGAGGCTTCCCCAGCCCTCCTCCATAGAGCTGTCCACTGCTATTTTTATAGCTTGTTTTACCCATGTCACAGCACACAACACACTGTGTTATCGGTTATTTGTCTCTTGCACAAGACCATCAGCTTCTTGAAGAAAGGGAATTAGTGATCACTTACTCATTCAAAAAATGTTTGCTGGGCACCTACTATGTGCCAGGCCCTGGGCCAGGTAAATAAGATGCCATCCGTGCTTTCAATGAACTCGTGATTCGCATGAAAATTCAGTGGTGGCTCCCACCTACACCCACACGTTTTCTTCCCTGAAAGCATGCTCAGGGATCCATGATAGAGACAGACATAGGCACATTTCATACAGATCCTACCGATAGACAATTGTACTTTTCCTCTGGTAGTTCTGGCTCTCAGTGTTTATTACTATGATTGTCCCCCATACCATTTTGTTCCACATTTGAAAAGGGATGGTGTACAGTGAAAATCCTTACCGGAATTCTTACTGGAAGGTTCCTCCATATCTGAAAAGGAAATGATAAGCCACTATTAGCTACACTTGTGTCAGCTCCTGAGACCGGACCCTGCTCCCTTGGGTTAGGACCTTCTGAAACTAATGCAACATTGTGTGTCAAATCTATTCAAATAAAAATAGAGAAGGAAAAAGGAAAAAGACTGCGTTGTGGCACTGGATCAGCCTGTCAGCAATGTTGATGACAGGTGAAATGATTATGGACAAATTTATATTAACTTTCAAATTCTCTTACAGTATTTTTTTAAAAAAAGTTGTTTTAAAAGATTTTATTTATTTGACAGACAGAGATCACAAGTAGGCAGAGAGGCAGGCAGAGAGAGAGGGGGACACAAACTCCTGGCTGAGCAGAGAGCCCGATGTGGGGCTCCATCCCAGGACCCTGGGATCTTGACCTGAGCCAAAGGTAGAGGCTTTAACCCACTGAGCCACCCAGGCACCCCCAAATTCTCTTACAGTATTAAAATGTGATTTTCTGGGGAGCCTGGCTGGCTCGGTTGATGGAATGTGGGACTCTTGATCTTGGGGTTATAAGTTTGAGCCCCACATTGGGTGTGGAGATTTCTTTAAAAAAAATCTTGGGGTGCCTGTGTGGCTCAGTGGGTAAGCCTCTGCTTGGGTCGTGATCTCAGGGTCCTGGGATCAAGTCCTGCATCAGGCTCTCTGCTCAGCAGAGAGCCTGCTTCCTCCTCTCTCTGCCTGCCTCTCTGCCTACTTGTGATTTCTCTCTGTCAAATAAATAAATAAAATCTTAAGAAAAAATCTTAAAAAATTAAAAAAATAAAATGCAATTTTCTAAATTAACAAAAAAGAGGAAAACAATGGATCTTCTAATTCCTCCCCGCTGTATAGGAAGAGCCATTTGGGGCCCTACACCCTACTTTAAACAACTAATGGCAATTTACAAAATGGATCCTAAGTAATTTTGCAATATCAATGATTATATCATTAACCTTAAACTTACATTGTGTTATATGTCAATTATATCTCAATAAAGCTGGGGAAACAAGAAGATAGGTATTGCACTAAATCAATGATGAAGAAAAATCAATTCTAACTGGCAGAAGCATGCAGAAGAGATTAGTTACCCCGAAGCACACGAGTGCTCTCGACAGAAGGTAATATTAAAGCATGCTGCAGGATAAAAAGGGGAAAAAAAAGGAAAAAGGATCCTAAAAACATTGCCAGTAGGGCAGTGTCACAGTGTGTAGACACGCGCAGTGGCCGCTTTTAAACACAAAACTGGGTCATTCAGCTCAGAGGAGCTGATTGAGCAGAAAGGCTTCCAATGTTGAGACACTCCTGCCTCTACCTCTCTGATCAGGAAGTCTATCCAGGCCAGGAGTACTCACACTTGTGTGCACACACAAATGTACATGCACACACATTCAGAGCATTTGGACATGTGACTCTAAAAGGTGCATCCAAATGATGCCTCAGAAGCTTAGTTCCCACGTCCCCGTGCATACGTTCATACCCTCTACAAAAGCCCACATCATATACGAAATGCAAACAAATGGAACTTTTGGCACATTCAACTCAACAGTCTCGTTTTTTTTTCTTTTGAGTGGTTAAGACTCGTATTTCCTATGATCTCTGTTGCTTATCCTCTTCTGGGCTGGAACTATCTCTAGACTGATCAGGAAAAGGCAAAAGAGAATGTGGTAGGAACTCCTTTTATGCATGTCTGGGGAAGCTCTGTGTGTGTGTGTGTGTTGGGGGGGTGGTCTTAGAGAAAGCTCTGTTCATAAAAACAAAGAATGCCAGGTTGATTTCATAACAAGGAAAGAAAGCATATCTTACCTTCCTGCCCCCAAGCGCCAACTAGAAAATTAAAAAAAAAAAAAAAAAAAGGAGTTAGTAAATGTTGTGGGCCCCTGAAATTCCAAGCAGAGAAAGCGATGTGGTCTGGTCTCACTGTTTCTGAACATCTAGAGTCTTTCCCAACCATCCTGATCATACTCATTCCTGTACCCCAGGTAAGTGACACATACTGCTGGGTACGGACCAGGGGTTCCCGATCAGCTGGGACGAAACAAAACAAAGAAGCATCTAGCATTAAACATGAACACTCAATATTTGACACACAGGAGTTAGAAAAAGTTGAGGCTACTTTTTGAGCCACTGGAGAAACAGCAAAGCCTCCATTTTGAAAATCAGACTGCGGAAGAAAAACAAGCTCTCATTTAGGCACACACGTTGCGATTCTCTCTCTGTCTCAGGCTCTGGCTGGCCTGATTGTTCAGTTTTTCCATTTGTTTTCTGCTTGACTCAGAGATGAAGATATTTGACACTCCCCTTACTCATCAGGTAGAGCCTGTATGTGGAAAAGCCTGGGCTCCTCACTCAGCAATAACTTGGATTCATTGTGATGACCAGTTTCCCTGATGTTGCCTCGAAGTTTTCCATATACCTGGACCTCCCTTTTACCGACAGCCTCTCCATGGGGTGAGACCCCTCTACCCGCCCAGCGCCCATCCATTTCCAGAGCAGAGGGGGCACATCTCATGATGTCAAATCTTGAGGGGTGCTTGGGACTTTGATATCTGGTCTCTCTCTCTCCACCTTCCCCACCCCCTCTGCGCTGGGAAAGCATAGTTGATGTTATAAGTCTCTAAGAAAATGCCTGACCACTCCTTGCAGGGGTCACATCCTGCCCCTTGACAACCTCAGAATGTTTTCCTTGGGCCAGTAGCAGACGGAGAAACCCAAGAGCTTGTTAGCAATGCGAGTTGTAAGCCCCATCATTCCAGTCCTGCTGAGGTAGATGCCGCAGGATGCTGGGAGATATGTGTGAGGCTTCCCTCCTGAGAGATGCATAGCCAGGCACGAAGTGGAGACATCGGGGCCCTGGCTCTGAGAAAGGAGCCCAGCGATGGGAGGGTCGCCTCGTCTAAGCTGCTGAAATAAAACCATACCGAGCCATTTTACACCATGTAGCCACGTGAAGACAGACGGTGCTGTTCCCCAGGTCAGCTTTTGCCCTTACTAGCTGTGTGGCTTTAAACAAGCTATTTACTATCTTTGTGTATCAGTTTCTTTGTCTGTGAAGTAAGGGATGGAACGTTTACCTTCCAAGATGGAGGTAAGAATTCAATTAGTTGACACATGCAAAGAATTTTTTCTTTATACAGTCTCTGGCACTTAATAAACGGCAACTTTTAAAAAAATCTTATCTCCTATGGGATGTGGAATTGCTTTTGGTTATTTATCAACTTAGACTCTCTCTTGCTTCAAAAGGACTAAATTAATTGAAAGCTCTTGGTCATCAGAAAGGGACTGAGGGTTACGAGGTATGTATAGTCTCATGGATCAAGGATTCCCCTGCATGGTTTGGGTCCAACTATCAGCCCTCCTTAAAAGGAGGGGTGGAGAATAGCTCTTCTAATCTCTTTTGTGTTAGTTCTTAAAGCCTGGGTCGTTCATGGATGAATGAGCTTGTTCTTGGAGGCAGAGAGACTTCTCTGCTTTCAAAAGCTACCATCCCAAATGTTTTTCTTTGCTCCCTGAAGACCCTCCCATGCATCTTTCTCATTAGCCTGCAGTCTTAGATCCCAGAGTCCTAACGTTGCACAAAACATTCCTTACATCTTCTGGTAAATGAGCCTCTGTGAGACCACTGGGCAGCACCAAGGTCGGCTGCGAGCCTTCCCACAGTCTGGAAAAATACCACCCTTTCTCCTTTC
This sequence comes from Mellivora capensis, assembly GCA_004024625.1. Classification (NCBI taxonomy): domain Eukaryota; kingdom Metazoa; phylum Chordata; class Mammalia; order Carnivora; family Mustelidae; genus Mellivora; species Mellivora capensis. The sequence goes on from PISX010003741.1 coordinate 67,146, forward strand.
ATCCTACTTACCTAATAAGAGACAGAGTCCCAGAATTCTCCAGAGGTTCCCCGGCTTCATCCTTCTCTCACTGGACGGACCCTTGCTCTACCTAAGATGGCGGAGGCCTGCAGCTTATTACTTCTGAAAAAGAAACTGAAAAAGAGGACTTTCCCAAAACCCCTGCTGAAGATGAGGACCCTGAGGTCATCGTTCCCAATGCCGGGATGAAAAAGGGGACCCGTTAGAGGGAGACTCACCATTTTCCGAAGCAGGCACCTAAGGCTGGGAGGGGAGGTGAAGTTCTGAACCCCACACAGGAAGTGTGGAGGGGCCTCTGGGCCTGTAGGCTTCTACGTCACTTGGAAACGTTGAAGGCAGAGGCAGCCACCTGGGTTGGCTGGGTGAGCGATGGGCCCCATATCTTCCCATAGCACAAGCGACGGGGCTGTGGCAAAACCTGGAGGGAGGATGAGAAATACCTGCAATTTCACTGTGCGGGACCTTGCATGGTGATAAAGACATGGCTGGGACTCCCTTCGCCAATACCCTGCCCCCCAAATAAATTGTGACAAGGGGGGGAACACTGAATATCTGCTTTCTTTTTTTCTTTTTTATTTATTCATTTGAGAGAGAGACAGACACAGAATGCACAAGCAGGGGAGGGACAGAGGGAGAAGCAGACTCCCCACCGGCCAGGGCCCCCCCCCCCCCACGGGACTCAGTTCCAGGACCCTGAGGTCATGACCTGAGCCGAAGGCAGACGCTCAACCATCTGAGCCACCCAGGCACCCGGATATTTGTTTGTTTGTTTCTTTTAAAGATTTAATTTAATTTAATTTATTTATTTTTAACGATTTTATTTATTTATTTATTTGAGAGCGTGAAAGAGTGTGAGAAGGCAAGCATGAGCAGGGGAGAGATGCAAAGGGAGAGGGAGAAACAGACTCTCCGCTGAGCAGGGAGCCCATCTCTGGGCTCTAAACCAGGACGCCAGATCCAGACCTGAGCCAAAGGCAGATGCTTTACTCACTGAGCCACCCACGTGCCCCTAAAGATCTTATTTTTAAGTAATCTCCACACACAACATGGGCCTGGAATATACAGCCCTGCTAATCAAGATTCACCTGCTCCAAGGACTGAGCCAGCCGGGCGCCCCCTGGCTTTCTTTGTGGTGTGCGCATCATGGAACGGCAAGGTGCAGATGTCTCATTAACAAAGCCTAGGACTTGAAAATACAGGTTGGCTTAAAACCATGAGATTCCTCCCCCCACCTTTTCTGGCCTATAGTATTTACAAAAATATATATGCCTTTCTACAAAAATATTTTATTTTATTTTATTTTTTTAAAGATTTTATTTATTTATTTGTCAGAGAGAGAGAGAGCGAGCATAGGCAGACAGAGTGGCAGGCAGAGACAGAGGGAGAAGCAGGCTCCCTGCCGAGCAAGGAGCCCGATGTGGGACTCGATCCCAGGACGCTGGGATCATGACCTGAGCTGAAGGCAGCCGCTTAACCAACTGAGCCACCCAGGCGTCCCTACAAAAATATTTTAAAACACAACATTCAGTGTTGGAAAGGATAAAAGGTGACAGTCTCAAAATCTGGTGATTTCAGTGTATATTGATACAGCCTTTCTTTATTTTTTTTCCCCAAGATTTTATTTATTTATTTGAGAGAGAGATCACAAGTAGGCAGAGAGGCAGGCAGAGAAAGGGAGGAAAGCAGGCTCCCCGCTGAGCAGAAAGCCCGCAGGACTCTGAGATCATGACCTGAGTGGAAGGCAGAGGCTTAACCCACTGAGCCACCCAAGTGCCCCGTCTTTCTTTATTTTTAAGCGTACATTAATCAAATGCTCACTATATGCCCGGCACTGTGCTCAGGGCTTTGCCAGCATATGTCATTTAATTCTCAAAACAACCCTCTAAGGTAGGTGTTGTCTTTATCCCCATCTTATACTTGAGCAAACTGTAGCTCGAACAGGTTACATAACTTGTTGTTGGGTGCAGAGCTGAGACTCTAGAAAACATTTTGGCAAAACTCACTTAGTAAATATATAAAATCTACAGTGCTGTAGTTTGCGGGCTAGTAATGGCAGGTGTAGCCAGACAGTCCTAGTGGACGTAAAATGGATAATTTCAGGAGACGGATATTATAATCATTATTTTTTGAGCCTTTCTCAGTTGAGTTTATTAGCAAATATTCCCAGTGCTATAAGCCAATTTCTCTCTCTCTTTTTTTTTAGATTTTATTTATTTATTTGACAGAGAGAGAGATCACAAATAGGCAGAGAGGCAGGCAGAGAGAGAGGGGGAAGCAGGCTCCCTGCTGAGCAGAGCCTGATGCGGGGCTCGATCCTAGGACTCGGAGATCATGACCTGAGCTGAAGGCAGAGGCTTAACCCGCTGAGCCACCCAGGTGCCCCTAATTTCTCATTATTTTAAGTACCCTCCCACTTTGCAAAATATTTTAAGATCTACTGGATCCAGTGTCAGGTGCATTCCTACAGGTGCTGTGGGAATGATAAAGGGGTGACTAAAACAGTTTGAGAGGCCTCGAAGTTCTCCTTGAGAAACTGACACCCATGTAGAAATCTGACGGCTGGAAGAGGAGTGAACCAGGTGGAGGGAGGACAGCTAATACATTCCAGGCAGAGCCAGGTGTGTTTGAAGCCCAGGTTAGGAAGACAGGCCCAAATGAGAAACTACGAGTCCAGGGGGGCACCTGGGTGGCTCAGTGGGTTAAAGCCTCTGCCTTCGGCTCAGGTCATGATCCCAGGGTCCTGGGATCGAGCCCCGCATAGGGCTCTCTGCTCAGTGGGGAGCCTGCTTCCTCCTCTCTTTAAAAAAAAAACCAAAAAAACAAAAAACACCTGGGGCACCTGGATCAATCAGTTGTTAAGTGTTAAGGATTTGCCTTTGGCTCAGGTCATGATCTCAGGGTCCTGGGATGGAGCCCCACATCGGGCTCCCTGCTTGATGGAAAGCCTGCTTCTCCCTCTCCCACTCCCCCTGCTTGTGTTCCCTCTCACTGTGTCTCTCTGTCAAATAAACAATAAAATCTCAAGAAAAAACTAAAACATTTAAGTGAACAAAGATTTTAATGACAGAAGGGCACAGAAGGGGATATAACGACCAGTCTCCTGCCCCTCCTCGCCTCAGCCCTGTTCCTCTCCCGAGAGAAAACCACTTTTAACTTTGTGAACTGGTTTCTTCTGGTGGTTCCCTTCTTATCTCTGAACACTGTCACCATTCAGGTTCTCTGGGAAACAAACTTTGGAGATTTGTGTGTAGGAGGCCCACCAAGGGGGTGCAGGGACAGCACCCGGAAGGGCAGGAAGCAGGATTGGGGGCTGCGGGGTGGGGGGAAGGTGAACTAAGTCAGGGTAGCAGCAGAGAACTCGGCCAATCCCACGGAGAGCTCTTAGGCTGGGATGACCTCCCAGGATGGTCCGGAATTGAGGCAATGGGTACATCATCTAGTCTTGGATATGAATCATTCCCAGGAAGGGGGTAAGGACTTGGGCAAGGCAGCAGCTTCTGTTGAGAACTGCTGAGCCGTGAAAAGGCTCAGCTGAGAGCTGCCAGGGGACACAAGGCCCCAGAAGCAGTGAGCAGTCCTCAAGGGAGAGCCTGGACAGCACCACGGGGCACCCCACGCAGTTCACCCCTTGCCCTGCCCTGGCCCACTTGCTGTACAATCATTTCACTCTAAACTTAAACAGCCTTCACAGGGCCCTGTGAACATCCTCCCAGAGAAGCTTGTATATAAATGGGAAGTTAATGGGGCTTTTTAGGGTTCCACTATACGGCGGTTCTGGAGCCCCATCTGGTAGTCCTGACCCTCCTTTATTACCCATTCCAGATTGCTCCCAGCCTCAGCTAGCGCTTCTGCTAACCTAGGGGAAGACGTAGCTTGAGGAGTCTGAGCCCCAAGAGCCTGGTCGCCTGGCCTTCTCAGGCTGTGAACCCTGGGGTTTTGTATGAAGTCTCCCTGCTCCCTAGAGCCTGGACTCCTCTTGATGATAAGGAAAGATTCCTTCTGCTGGGACAGTGAATATTCTTTAAAAAATTTTTTTAATTAATTAATTTATTTGACAGAGCAAGAGAACACAAGCAGAGGGAGAAGTAGAAGGAGAGGGAGAACTGCTCACAGGGAGCCCGATATGGGGCTTGATCCCAGGACTCTGGGATCATGGCCTGAGCCGAAGGCAAATGCTTAACCAGCTGAAACACCCAAGCGTCTCCCACATTTTTTTTTTTAAAGTAAGTGCTACGCCCAATGTGGGGCTTAGACTCAAAAACCTACCCCAAGATTAAGAGTCACATGCTCTACTGAGTGAATCTTTTTTTTTTTTTTTTTTTTTTTGGTCTCAGGGTCTCTTGGCCATGATAGTGAGCAGGTGTAGCTTAATTCAATAGAACTCTTGCTGTGTACTGTGGTGGAAGCATTCTGCTCCTGGAAACCATGACCTCTAGAAACTCAGAGTCTAGAGTTATGCGGACAGGAAGGATGCATTTCCTGAATGATTCTCTGGGAGTAACGGTAAGCGTGGATGTTCCTACTAACATCTCCTTCTCCCATCCAGTTCCTGGATGCATGTGTTCTACCTCTTAAGGACACAGTACCACATTCTAGTCATTGACCTAAAATGTATACGGATAGTGCCCCAGACCGCAGGGTGTCATCTCTGAGCTGATACCTTACCTATGTTGTCAAAAGGTTTTTCCGTTGATCCATCAGCTGGCAGCTCCAGGAAGGTGAGGGATATGATGGTACCAGTGCGTCCCATGGTGACATGTCCATATACTTTAGTTATAAAGTGGGTCACGTGGTCCCTAGTGATGCTATGCAAGATCTAGAGCTGATGTGACAGTATGTGAACTCTTGGATAGTAGGCTTTGCAGGCAAGAAACTCAAAACTCAAACCCATGCCCAGAATATGTATAAATTCCTATGAAATGAATCAAGCCCCTTCCAGGTTTGGTTTGGAGGGGACCCAATGTAATTAACTTACCAAGAAGTGGCTGATGAGTTTCCTCGAGGGATGGTCCCAAACCAGAGCCTCAGCATTGGACGGTTTTGGCAGCAACCGTGGCTAGGTCAGCCCTGGTGAGAGGGAGCACCTACTGTTGTATCCAGGTAGAACCTCCACCATTGTCCCCGGAGTGACTGCATTTATAACCTCATTGTCTCTGTTTTGGGATGGCCAAGGTCAGAGGCTAGTTGACTCTAGCTGGCTAGTGATTGTCTTCTACTTGGTGTTGTAGTGCCTCTTCCATGATGGATGTCCTTTGGGGGGTGTTCTTTGACTCAAAGACTTTCACATTTTATGATTCCCATAGGTTGGTATACACACACCTCTTCTCCATACTTCCTTGCCCCCAAGTTTCTAAGCTTACTCATTCAAGGAGCCCTGACCAATACATTAAGCCATTCACCACTGTCCATAAATCTCTCTATGTTCTAACACGAGGCCACTTCTCTTTCCACTGAAAGGGATGAGCATGTACAGTGCCAGAAACTCTGCTTTTGGGGAGGATTTCCCCTCACTACTGTCTCTCACGGGCACTTCTGAGTGCATTCAGGGCTGCAACAATTCATTTGGGCTTGCATCCCGTACGGAGCTGACTGACATCTGCCCTACCCCACTGTTCCTCTTTCAGCTGTTTCCCTGGTACCATTGGAATTCCGCAGTAAAGAGAGTGCCTGAAATCCTCAACCTCTTCATACAATGCTTTTCCCCATACCTCTAATCTTGCAGAAAGCTTGGTTCCTCTTCTCTCTCCTTCCTCAGGACAATTCTTTTCTTGCTTTTCCTCCAAATGTCCTTATCTCCTGGAGGACAAGAATAAAAAGTTTGGCTTCTTGTTCTTCATCGTCTCTTCTGGCCCATTGAATTCCCACTCTGAAGCACAAACAGAAAACCCTGGTGGAGATGTTGTTGGTGTCTAATGCCACATCCCCTTAGCCCATCTATGACTGCAGGCGCCCCTCTGTGGTCACTTCTGATGCTCACTGATGTCCCATCCTGAAAGCCTGTGTGGGCAGGCACGATTCTGAATGGGTAGGAGAGGGCAGGGACTTATTGCCCCCAGAGGCAGCCCTGAACTAATGGGAGAGGAGATAGTGGATTATGACCTAACCTTCTATCAGTCAGAAGATTGATTCCTTTCTGAAATGCATTCTACGTAGTTCCTCGGAGGGTCTCCTAAGATACTTTGAATCACAGGTGCCCCAGTAGTAACTAGCTTAGGGAAACACTCTTCACCTGCTCTTTCCTTTCTTATCTTCCTCTCCCTGCAACCTCATTTTGGCTTGATTGGATCAATTCTGTAATAAACAGCCAGTTCTTAAGTCCTGCCTCTGGCTTTCTTCCCTTCCTCTTTTGAGGTTTTGCCAACCTACCTCTCCAGCATTCATTCACATTCACTAGTGAGTTAAGCACCTGGTTTGTACCTTTTCTCTCTGCCTTCAACATTTGAGTTACACCCAAGGGGCCATCCTTCCCACTCTGGTTTCACATGTTCTTGACTTCCTCTGCTTCTATGCCCTTTATCTCCACCCCACTTCAGTCCTCCCCAAGACACACTTATGATTTCTCGACATCTGGAATCTCAAATTTTCTAGCTTCTTATTTTTTCTTTGTACTGTTTGCAAAATATTCCATTGACTAGAGGTACTGTTATTTATTTAACCAATCCTCTCCTGGTGGTCGTTTAGGTTGTAGATACCTTTTATTGTTGTTATTTCAAATAATGCTGCAAAAAATTCATGTATGCATATCTCTCAGCAAGTATATCTGTAGAATAGGCTCCAAGAAGAGAGATCACTGGACCAAAGGATATGTGCCACTAAATTTTGACAGATATTTTCAAATTTCCCTCCTAAAAAGTATATGAATGTTATTTTTCATCATATTTTTGTTAATGCTTGGACTTTCTCTCTCTATTTTTTAATAAAAAAAAAGATTTTATTTATTTATTTGGCAGAGAGAGACATAGCGAGAACAGGAACAGAAGCAGGGGCAGAGGGAGAGGGAGCAGCAGGCTTCCCACCAAGCAGGGAGCCCAACACAGGGCTCGATCCCAGGATCCTGGGATCATGACCGGAGCTGAAGGCAGATGCTTAACGCCTGAACTACCCAGGTGCCCTGAACATTTTCTCTCTTAAAATTTTTATTTATATTTTTAAAATGAATCTATATTTTTAATCTATATAACACAACAAATTAGTACTGAAAGACTCATAATGGAAACCAATCATCTCCTGCCTGCCTCTTCCACCCCTTAAACCATTTGGAGATTTTTGTATATGGTGTAAACTAGGAATTGATTATTCCTCCACAACTGTCCACTCTTCAGCAAATGTTGCCTAAAACACTGAGGTCTGTTTCTTTGAGTTTGCATTTCCTTGGGAAGGCTCCTATGTCACATAAAACTTAAATAAATCTGTAGGATTTTTCTCCTGTTCATCTGTCTTTGTCAGGTTTATTTTCAGACTCAGCCAGGAACTGTCAGGAGCTTTCCCTCACCTACACTCTGTTGTAGGAACCAAGGGCAAGAATTTCAGGGTATCGCTGGAGCTTGCAAATTACCATGATGGACAGCTTTGGATTTTAGCTGAAGATCTTAGACAGAAGACACAGAGTGCCACTGGGGCGCCTGGGTGGCTCAGTGGGTTAAAGCCTCTGCCTTCGGCTCAGGTCATGATCCCAGGTCCTGGGATCGAGCCCCACATCGGGCTCTCTGCTCAGCGGGGAGCCTGCTTCCTCCTCTCTCTCTGCCTGTCTCTCTGCCTACTTGTGATCTCTGTCTGTCAAATGAATAAATAAAATCTTAAAAAAAGAAGAAGAAGAAGAAGAAGAAGACACAGAGTGCCAGAGAGGAGCACAGAGGGATAGCTGATTTAAGATCTTATCAATATTGAGTGTCTCATAAATGTTTGGCGTTTCGTGTGCCTTGTGACCACTCAATGCTGACCTAGTTGGTTCGTCTCTTCGTATCAGCAGACACTTGTTCTACTCATCAAGGTCTAGCTTGTTTCACAAGCTCTCCACTTCTCCACTTAATGTCATCTATCTTCCTTATTTGTTTCATTCTCTTATTTTCTATAGCAGAATTGAATATTCTTAACAGTCTTAAGTGATAACAGCAAACACATATTACAAGCGATGTAGTTTTTGAATGTTGGTGAAGTCTGGAGCCAACAGCCAAGAAAGAATTCTTGAGACATCTTTGGTGCAAAAAGGTGATTTTATTAAAGTACAGGGACTGGACCCGTGGCAGAAAGAGCAGCTGTGAGACGTAACTGATTTTTTACTTGGGAGTTGGGGGAGGCAAGGAGAAAGGGGGATTTTCAAAAGAACTTTCCTATGCTAAAGAGGACCTACAAAGGGCACCTGGGTGGCTCAGTGGGTTAAAGCCTCTGCCTTCAGCTTGGGTCATGATCTCAGGGTCCTGAGATCAGCCCTTCACCAGGCTCTCTGCTTGGTGGGGAGCCTGCTTCCCCTTCTCTTGCTGCCTGCCTCTCTGCCTGCTTGTGATCTCTCTCTCTCTCTCTGTGTGTCAAATAAATAAATAAAATCTTAGGAAAAAAAAAGAAGAGGACCTACAAGATCTCAGAGGACGTGCCAGTGTCAAGTGCAGGTGGTTTTTCTCTCTAGCATTAACATTAAGACAGTTGGGAGTTTCCTTCTGGAAGCTGGGTTATTCATAAGAATGCTTTTTTTCTTGTAAATCACTGAGACATTTGTAAACTGAGGGAGAGTCCTGTCTTGCAGGACTGTAACCTCTGTAAATTAGCAATTTGTATGTCCTTCCCTTTGATTTAGGGCCACTGGGAGTGCCTGAGGAATGTCACCCATATCCCATCTGGGGGGTGGGGATTTGTGGGGTGTCAGACTGTGCTTTGCCCCAGCTTTTTTTTCTTCTTAAAAAAATTTATTTATTTGTGAGAGAGAGAGATTGCATGTGAACATGCGTGCATGCACACACACACACACAAAAGTTGGGGGAGGGACAGAAGGAGAAGCAGGCTCCCCGCTGAGCAAAGGTCCCTATCCATGTGGGACTCACATGGGATCCCACAACCCCGGGATCATGACGTGAGCTAAAGGCAGACGCTTAACCGACTGAGCCACCCAGGTGCCCCTCAGCTTGCCTTCTGCTCCTTCATCACAAGGATTCAGCAGCTTGTTTGAAGACGGTCCAGTGGGTCAAAGATGACGTAATTTGAGAATCAATAAGGATAATAATTATAATGGTTGAAATGCATAAGAGATGTTTGATGGGGGTGCCTGGGTGGCTCAGTGGGTTAAAGCTTCTGCTTTCAGCTCAGGTCATGGTCCCAAGGTCCTGGGATCGAGCCCCGCATCGGGCTCTCTGCTCAGCAGGGAGCCTGCTTCCTCCCTTCTCTCTCTGCCTGCCTCTCTGCCTACTTGTGATCTGTCAAATAAATAAATAAATTCTTAAAAGAAAAGATGTTGGGGACATGAGTTTATAATGGCACTATAGATAAACAAGGACAAAAACAAATCTTTAGCTGGTAACCATTGGACGATGTCAGTGAACCAACTCATGCTCAAAATGGGTCTTTCCTATAAGAACTATCCCACTGGGGGACTTTTAGAAGATGAGGAAGTTTCCCTTCCTAGGAGTAGTCTAGCTAGGACACAAAGCAGGAATGATTGAATATCACCATTTTGCAAGACCAAATGAATGCCTAGATCCAGGCGCTAAGCACCAAAGACCATTAATATCACAAAAAGACAACCACACATTATGTACCTCTTTTTCAGAATTGAAATTCAATTAATTAACATATAATGTGTTACTAGTTTCAGAGGTAGAGTTCTGTGATTCATCAGTCGCATATAACACCCAGGGCAATAGGCACTTCTGGATGGAAGAACACATTACTGGGTAAGGTAGTCTCCCATACAAAAAGTTAATTCTGAATCTGAATGAGTCCCAGCTGTAGTTTACGTCATTGGTTCTGGGTGTGGTAAGCATCACCTGAAATGCAAATTTGCAGTACTGCCCCAGTGGAAGGTGGGGCCCCAACAATCTGTTTTAACAAGCCATTCAGATGACTCTGATCCTGTTGGCAAGGACTGAGAATCACTGATTTAAATACAATGCCAATTTATAGGAAATACAAAGGAACGTACTACACAACATTGTGCTGATAGGGGCAAAGAAATCCAGACTGTGGAAAACTTTATCAGACAAGTGACCCAGTTTCTTTACATTTAAATTGTATGGAAATAAAAAGAGATGAAGGGGAACCTATATATTAAAAGAGGGCTGGGGGGACATGGGAACCAAAGGCAAATTTTGGACCTGATTTGGACCCTAATTCAAATAAACAAACTGTAAGTTCTTTTAAAAGATTTAATTTACTTATTTGACAGAGAGAGAGTCAGGCAGGGGGAGAGGGAGAAGCAGGCTCCACGCTGAGCAGAGACACCCCCCCCCAAAACGTGGGGCTTGATTCCACAACCCTGGGATCATGACCTAACTTGAAGGCAGCCGCTTAACCAACTGAGCCACCCAGGTGCCCCCAAATTGTAAATTTTTAAGTAACATTTATGAGATCATTGGAAATTTAAAAACTGGGTATTTGATATTTAGGAAATGTTAATTCTTCTTAGGCATGGTGGTGGTATTAAAGTTATATTTATGGGTGAAATGATTTCTTCAATTTGTTCAAAATCCTATTGGATGGTTGGGTAAAGATATAAACGGAAAAAGGTTGACCATAGGTGGATGATAAGTGGGCCCAGGTGAGAGGTTCCTAGGGTTCATTATACTATTTTGTCTAATTTTGTATATGTTTGAAAATTTACATAGTAAAAACTTAAGGAAAGAATTGCCTTTGAACTTGTGAGTCTTTGGGTGAATCTCTTCATGTCCGTTATCCTCATTTTCTTTATCTGTAAAATAGAGGAGTGAGAATTACATGATACAGTGTGTTCAAATAGAGCTTTGGGAAGGTTCTAGTATTCACTGAATTCTTTGAAGCCAGAAATGACATCTTCTAATATTTTTTTTCAGCAGTGTTAATAATATAACACGTGCTTTCTAAGCATTTAGTTTCAATATTATTATTCAATTAAATCATTATTTATTTATTTATTTATTTTTAATTTATTTATTTGTCAGAGAGAGAGGGAGAGGGAGAGAGAGAGCGAGCGAGCACAGGCAGACAGAGTGGCAGGCAGAGGCAGAGGGAGAGAGAAGCAGGCTCCCTGCCGAGCAAGGAGCCTGATGTGGGACTCGATCCCAGGACGCTGGGTTCATGACCTGAGCCGAAGGCAGCCGTTTAACCAACTGAGCCACCCAGGCATCCCTAAATCATTATTTATTAAATGAATAAATAGATAGGTCCATCCCAGATTCTAGGTTTCAGACCCTTAGATCATCTATTTAGTAATTGTTCATTCATTTAGTAATTGATCATTCATTCAATAATTAAGACATTTAATGGATGACTGAAAGTAGGAGATACCTTCTGACAATTATTGTTTAATGTTACATTACACATATTCAAATAGAATCTATTTTATATATATATCATATATTTATATCTATTCTATATTATAGATTATATTTGTTCCTCCTATTTCATGATGGCTCCTAGGCTGAAAACAGTGGAAGATGGGAAGCTCTTGTGCAGTGTAGATTTTTCTGACTTGGCAATGATCTTCTTAGAAATAAGCAAGGTTTAAGCTGGGGCTGACTTGAGGTCTTTACTCTTGGTGCTTCCTTGGGTTCCACCAGAGGGCGCTCCATATTGCTTGGCTTCCAAGGAAACTATACAGTAGTGCTAACTACTTGCCTAGCCATTTTAGGTGTTGGGTTGCCCAGATGAGTAAGACCTGGACTCTGCCCTCAAGGGAGTGGAGACAGGGGACGCCTGGGTGGTTCAGTCGGTTAAGCATCCAACTCTTGATTTTTGGCTCAGGTCATGATCTCAGTGTCCCGGGATGGAGCCCCACCTCGGGCTCCCTGCTTAGTTAGGAGTCTGCTTGCGCATCCTTTCTCTCCCTCTGCTCCTCCCCCGCCAACTCCTGCTCTCTCTCTCTCTCTCTCTCTCTCTAATAAATCTTAAAAAAAAAAAAGTGGAGGCAGACGTGTAAACAAGTAATGATGGTATAGCGTAGCAAGGGCTATAATAAAAGGGTCGCAAGGCGTTAAGGGAACTATTGACTCTGACTGAAGGGGCAGGGAAGTCTTCATAGAACGTGAGCTGAATTTTGAAAGGCAAATCAGGGTTCACCAGGTGGACACAGAATGGATGGAGGTACGTGCGGAGGTAAGCACAAGCGTGGGATTATTCTGGCATGGCTAAGAACAAGGTTCAGGGAGACTGGAAAAAGGGGATGTGGGGCTGGGGCCAGATCATCAAAGGCCTTAATCCATGAATGGAGAAGAGCCACAAAATGGGCACATCAACTCAAAAACTGTACAAGAGATCTTAAGCTCTATGAGAGATTATACCCTTATCATACTTAAGCACAGAATAGTTGTTTATTTTATTTAAAAAGATTTTTTTTTTTTAAATTTTAAGTAATTGCTATACCCAACATGGAGCTCAAACTTAGGACCCTGGGATCAAGAGTCACATGCTCTGGGGCACCTGGGTGGCTCAGTCGGTTAGGTGTCTGCCTTTGGCTTGGGTCATGATCTCAGGGTCCTGGGATGGAGCCCCACCTTGGGCTCCCTGCTCAGCAGGGAGTCTGCTTCTCCCTCTCCCCCAGCTCATCTACTCTCTCTTGCTCTCTCAAATAAATAAATAAAATCTTAAAAAAAAAAAAGGTCCCATTTCCTCTGACTGAGTCAGCCAGGCACCCCTAGGTCTTTGTTTCTTTCTTTCTTTCTTTCTTTTTTTTAAAAGATTTTATTTATTTATTTGACAGGCAGAGATCACAAGCAGGCAGAGAGGCAGGCAGAGAGAGGGGGCGGGGGAAGCAGGCTCCCTGCCGAGCAGAGAGCCTGATGCGGGGCTCAATCCCAGGACCGTGAGATCAGGACCTGAGCCAAAGGCAGAGGCTTTAACCCACTGAGCATCCCCAGGCACCCCTAGGTTTTTGTTTCTTAATGGGTCCTCAGGGACCATTTACACCCTTCACAAGATCATCATTCTCATGATTTTATAATCAGTGCCCCATTTAGTCACTCACTTTTCCTCACTTTCTTAAGATTTGATCTGTGTGACTTAACTGTGTGCAAACATCAAATTCACTCTCAAAAGCATGAAGATTTGCCATGATTGAGGATCTCAGAAAAGCTGTGGTTCAACCTTCTAAGACAATTCCAGAAGAGTCCTTCTAGATGTGTTCGGGAGGATGTCAGTGTCATTAGAAAAGCTTGCACTGAGGGTGACAGTTTTAATGAATGAATGAATTTTATTTTGAAAACTGAAATATAGATGATATATGATGTTATATTGGTTTCAAATTTTTTTTACTCTATTTAGTTAGTTTTTTTAAAAAAAGATTTTATTTATTTATTTGACAGAGAGAGGCAGAGAGACAGGCAGAGAGAGAGGGGGAAGCAGGCTCCCTGCTGAGCAGATGCGGAGCTCAATCCCAAGATCCTGAGATCATGACCTGAGCCGAAGGCAGAGGCTTAACACACTGGGCCATCCAGGTGCCCCTTTAGTTTTTTTAACTGAAGTGCAGTTGATACCCAATGTCAGGATGACAGCTTTAAATGATAATGTTTTTTTCTTTCTTTAAAAGAAAGATCCTTCCTCTGGTTACTTACTCACTGCTACTGGGGTCTAGCACACAGAAACAGTTTTCCCTGAGCCTTCCCTGTTCAGAAGCCAGGGGCAGACCCCCACTGAGAGAGATGGGAGTGATTTCCTTCTCTGGCTCTGACTCACCTGAAAAGACTCACATCCTGTTTGCCTGGGCAAGTGGCTGGCTGCCCTTTCCACCCAGAAACACTCCTGAACCAACAAGTCCAACCTGCTTGTTCCCTTCAAGGCATCAGGCCTCATGGGAAGAGAAGGGGAGGGCAGAGGCTGAAATGGCTTAGCTAACTTAGCACCTTTGCTGATTCTCTGCATTCAGCAGATCTGTGGTGGTAAACAGTGGTCCTGAGCCCCAGGGCAGCTTGTTAGTGAAGAACAACATGACTTTAATTTTGTTTGAGTACATCTGAGCTTGAAGGCAGAAGCATTTCAACCCAGAGCAGTAGACTCTTTGCGGGGCGCCTGTGGTTTAAGCCTCTGCCTTCAGCTTGGGTCATGATCCCGGGGTCCTGGTATTGAGGGAGCCTGCATCGGGCTCCCTGCTCAGCTCGGAGCCTGCTTCCCTTACTCTCTCTCTGCCTGCCTCTCTGCCTGCTTGTGATCTCTCTCTGTCAAATAAATAAATAAAATCTTAAAAAAAAAAAAAAAGAACAGTAGACTCTTCAAATGGAAAGGGCTGAAGGGGTTCCTGGAAGTCACCTGGTCCACTCCCCTCATCTTATAAACCTGGAAACTGTGGACCCAAGAGTTTAAAATAGGGTGACTCTACCTCCCAGTGTCTCTGGGAGGTAGAGTCGGGCTCTCTGCCTGTTTTTCCCATATAAGTAGCAATAAGGTCACTTTCACTCCCAGAAGTGTCCTAGTTTGGATGATAAATTATATGGCCACCCACACACCCTGACTTAAAAGAAAAGAAAAGCTATGAATAGGTGGGAAGCAGAGAAAGAAAGGTGACAATGAGGAGACAGTAGGAAAAAGGGGTAGAGGTGCATGTGGCTGGCTCAGTTGGTAGAGACTTTATTTTTAAAAAATATTTTTTAAAATATTTTATTTGTTTATTTGACAGAGAGACACAGCAAGAGAGGGAACACAAGCAGGGGGAGTGGGAGAGGGAGAAGCAGGCTTCCCACCGAGCAGGGAGCCCAATGTAGGTCTTGATCCCAGGACTCTGGAATCATTACCTGAGCCAAAGGTAGACACTTAATGACTGAGCCACCCAGGCGCCCCAGAGACTGGGATTCCTGATCTCAGGGTCCTGAGCTTGAGCCCCACCTTGGGCATAGGCGTTACTTTTAAAAATAAAAGGGAGTAAGATGGTTAGGTGTCTGCCTTTGGCTCAGGTCATGATCCTGGGGTCCTGGGATCGAGTCCTGCATTGGGCTCCTGGTTCAGTGGTGAGTCTGCTTCTCCCCCCACTTGTGCTCGGGTATGCACATGCTCTCTTTCTTGCTCTCAAAATAAATAAATAAAATCTTTTTAAAAAGAGGGGTAGAGATTAAAGTAAGAATGAAGTTAGCATCTTTTTCAGTGATTCTGTTGCTAAATTACATTTTCTTTCACGAGTTTTTGCTTCTCAGGTAAAGGAGATAATAATGAATATAAGGGTGCCTGGGTGGCTCAGCTGATTAAGGTCATGATCTCAGGGTCCTGGAATGGAGCCCCACCTAGGGGTCCCTGATCCCTGGAGAGTCTGGTTCTCCTTTTGCCTCCCCCACCCCTCCCCCTGCTTGTGCTCTCTCTCTCACTGGTTCTCTTTCTCTAAAATAAATAAATAACATCTTTTAAAAATAATAAATATAAATTCAAAAATTTTAGCTAATTTGGGGTGCCTTGGGTGGCTCAGTCAGTTAAAGCACCCAACTTCAGCTCAGGTCTATGATCTCCGGGTGGTGGGATCAAGCCTTGAGTGGAGGCCCCATGTTGAGGCCCCAGACAAATTCCAAGGGCTCTGTGCTCAGTGGGGAGTCTGCTTGAATTCTCTTTCTCTCCCTTTGCCCCTCCCCCTGCTCATGCTCTCACTCTCTCTAACATAAATAATCTTAAAAAATTTTTTAAGTTAATTTGGAATTTTCTGTTTACTAGGTCTATGGTTGAATTTGACTGTTAAAAGCAATTTGCTACCAATCCTTCATATAAGAATACCACAGAAACCAAGTGGGCAAAACACTCAAAATGGTAGTGGCTTTCTTGGTAAAAGAACAACATGACTTTGGTTCTGTTTGAGAGGAAAGAATTTTTACTCAAAACCTAACGCTTCTGCTATCATCCTTAAAAGAACTTACTTCGGCTAAACCGAGATCAGTTTGCTCACTCACCAGTGTGCCGAGAATGCCTACCCCGTGTTAACGTGCTGCGGTGGGTCAGTGAGATGGGGCACTGCTTTTCAGGAAGCTGATAAACTTTTTTAATGGCCGTGTGTTGCAGTGAACGATTACAAATATTCTATAAGAATGTCACATCCGTCTCATGGTTTAGAATTCTCTTTGTTCCACTGTACCTTCATTAAAATGTAAGGTCATTGGTGTGGAGAGGTTTTTTATTGGGGGGGGTCAAGTTTTTTTTTTTTTTTTAAGATTTTATTTATTTATTTGACAGAGAGAGAGAGAGAGAGAGAGATCACAAGTAGGCAGAGAGGCAGGCAGAGAGAGAGGAGGAAGCAGGCTCCCCGCCGAGCAGAGAGCCCGATGTGGGGCTTTATCCCAGGACCCTGGGATCATGACCTGAGCCAAAGGCAGAGGCTTTAACCCACTGAGCCACCCAGGTGCCCCTTGGTCGGGTTTTATTGACATAGCTGTAGAAAAGGATGTAATCGGACGTGTGCAGCCTGATGTGGATATACCCACGGAATGAGCACCAGGAGAGAGAATCAGCAGTTTGAGGACCTCAGGAGCCATACTCATGTTCCCTTCTGGTCACAGTCCTCACCCCAAGGCTAACCCCATGCTGCCTTTTACCCCGATAGATTAGTTTTGTCAGTTGTTGAGCTCAGTATAAATGGAATCATATAGAGAATATTCACTGGGTTTTAAAAACACATGTGTTCATTGAACATCTTTACAGAGTGGGTTACTGAACCCAAAATTCAGATTTCTTTAAAATAAAAGATGCAACAGGATCTTAAATAAAAGACGTGGTGATGGAAATGTCCTGCTTTTTGGCTGAATTGATGTCAAGATCTTGGCGGTGATGCTGTGCTAGAGTTTTGCAGTATGTTATCATTAGAGGAAACTGAGTCACACCATCTTTGTTCTTTCTTACAGCAGATGTGACTCTACAAACATCTCAGCACAAAAAGCTTAATTAAGAAACATATTAAGAATCATTTAAAAAATTTTAGATTTTTAATTTTCATTTTATTTTTAAAAATTTAAAATTAAAATTAAATTTTAATTTAAATTAATTTAAAATTTAAAAATTTTAAAACATTTAAAGGAATGATGTGTTAGGCCTGCCCTTTTCCCGGCAACATCCGGCCGGAGCTGGGGAGCAGCTGTGTCCATGGACAGGCACGTGTTCTTTCTCGTTTGCCACAGTCCTTGCTGGCTTCTTCTGATGGTCTCATCCTTGGTCAGGTTCACTCATTTGTTACCTGCTCATGCCTGGATCTGGGTCAATGCTAGACAGAGGGGGGAGCTACAAATGGTTTTCCCCCTTTTTTTCAGGCATGTGTGACTTCAAGATTGAATTTCCTCAATCTAGTTCGTTATGGAGATTCTAGGCTTTAGCTTGGTCTGTTTGACTTTGTTTCACATCTCTGTAGCGTTGCTGAGAGGGGCTGCGTGATGATTTGCGAGATGCTGGATGCTACTGACCGTCAGAATCGCCATCGCGTCATCTTTCTTCGTGACATTCTCTTATTTTTAATTTTTCTAGTTCCTTAGCGGGTTCTTCTTCCATCTGGCTCCCCCAGCTGGCAAACCCATAGGCTCACCTCTTGGATGCAACGTTTTCTAACCCAGTGCTCAGCCCGCTCTGGAGTACGACCCATATGTGGTTCTATCGCATGTGCTTAGTACAAGGCTGGCACCATATGCTGCCTGCTTCTATTTTCTTCTTCTTCTCCTTCTTCTTCTTCTTCTTCTTCTTCTTCTTCTTCTTCTTCTTCTTCTTCTTCTTCTTCTTCTTCTCCTTCTCCTTCTCCTTCTCCTTCTCCTTCTCCTTCTTCTTCTTCTTCTTCTTCTTCTTCTTCTTCTTCTCCTCCTCCTCCTTCTCCTCCTTCTTCTCCTTCTTCTCCTTCTTCTCCTTCTTCTTCTTCTTCTTCTTCTTCTTCTTCTTCTTCTTCTTCTTCTTCTTCTTCTTCTTCTTCTTCTTCTTCTTTTTTTCTTTTTTTAAAACTAGGATCCATGCCCAGCGTGGAGCCCAATGCAGGGCTTGACCTCACAACCCTGAGATCAAGACCTGAGCTGAGATCAAGAGTTGGACACTTGACTGACTGAACCACCCAGGCGCCCCTAGTATCCCCATTTCACAGCTGAGGAAATGAGCCTGGAAGATTTAGTAACGCACATAGCTGGGAGGTAGTGTAGCTAGGTATTTTTTTCTTTTAAGATTTATTCATTTATTTGAGAGAGACAGAGCTCACACACCCAAGTGCGGAGAGGGGCACAGGGAAAGAGAGAATCCCGACCAGACGCCCCACTGAATTCAGAACCCTGAGATCACAATCTGAGCCAAAACCAAGAAGTCAGACGCTCGACCAGCTAAGCCACTCAGGCACCCCAACATCTCACTATGAAGATTTCAAACACGCAGAGAAGTGGGAAGCACCTGTATACCCCACCTAGCTTCTTCAGGTAACATTTTATTATGCACGTTTTGTCGCACATCTGCTCGTTCCTTATCCATCCCTTCATCTACCCACGCATCAATGCATCTTACTTTTCTGGTGCGGGGAGTCTGCTCGTCCCTCTCCCTCTGCCATTCCCTCTGCTTGTGCTCTCTCTCTCAAAATAAATAAATAAAATCTTTTTTTAAAAAAAATATTTTATTGGGGCACCTGGGTGGCTCAGTGGGTTAAAGCCTCTGCCTTCGGCTCGGGTCATGATCCCAGGGTCCTGGGATGGAGCCCCGCATCGGGCTCTCTGCTCAGCAGGGAGCCTGTTATCTTCTCTCTCTCTGCCTGCCTCTCTGTCAAATAAAAATAAATAAAATCTTTAAAAAAATATTTTATTTATTTATTTGACAGACAGAGACCACAAGTAGGCAGAGAGGCAGGCAGAGAGAGAGGAGGAAGCAGGCTCCCTGCTGAGCAGAGAGCCCGATGCGGGGCTCCATCCCAGGACCCTGGGATCATGACCCGAGCCGAAGGCAGAGGCTTTAACCCACTGAGCCACCCAGGTGCCCCTATAAATAAAATCTTTAAAAAAATTAAATTGAAGACATCAGGACACATTCCACTGCATACATTAATGAGTCCAATATTTGTTTGTAATTTTTTTAAAATACTGGAATAAAAGTTTCATATAATGAAACACACAAAATGTTCAATGTATACCATTCAAAGAATTTTTTCAAATGCACAAGTCTGTGTAACCCAAACTCCTATCAAGATGCAGAACATTGATATCACTCTAGAAATTTC
The DNA here is from genome assembly GCA_004024625.1 of Mellivora capensis. Taxonomy (NCBI): domain Eukaryota; kingdom Metazoa; phylum Chordata; class Mammalia; order Carnivora; family Mustelidae; genus Mellivora; species Mellivora capensis. Next base: position 86,470 of record PISX010003741.1, read on the forward strand.
CCTGTGCCCCTCCTATCAAGCCTGTCCCCACTTTCCCAAGGGCGAACACTGTTAGGATGTTTTCCACCAAAGATGAGTTTTGCCTGTCCTAGAACTTCGCATACATGGATCCAAAGACTATGTACTACTTTCTATCTGACTGATTTTGTCAACATTGTATTTTTGAGATGTATCCATGTGGGTGAATGTATCAGAAGCTTGTTCGTTTTTACTGCTGAGTAGTAGCCCATTGTATGAATATTCTACAGAAGCACCCATTTTTCTGTTGATGGATCCCTGGGGCTGCTTCCAGTTCGGGATGACAGATAATCTTAAATTTTTTTTTAAAGATTTTATTTATTTATTTGACAGCGATCACAAGTAAGCAGAGAGACAGGCAGAGAGAGAAGGGGAAGCAGGCTCCTTGCTGAGCAGAGAACCTGATGGGTTCGATCTCAAGACCCTGAGACCTTGAGAGCTGAGCTGAAGACAGAGGCCTTAACCCACTGAGCCACCCAGGCACCCCTTAATCTTAATCTTAATCTTAATCTTAATCTTAATCTTAATCTTAATAAAACAGATAATCTTCGTCTTAATAGAACTTCTACGGATATTCTCATATAAGTCTTTTTGTGGTTATACACCTTCATTTCTCTTGGATTAATACCTAGGATGGAATTGCTACGGTGGTTAGCTTTATATGAAACTTGGCTTGGTGAGAAACTCTCAGACCTCCTCCCAAAGTGGTCACGGGAGCAGTTTACGATATCATAACTAAGTCTAATCACAAACAACCAAATTTGCTGTTTTTGATGGCCACTGAGTGTAGAGCTGTATATTTAAATACAGTATTTCATCAGATTCTTACACCCAGCCTTCTGGGCAGGTAGTACTGGTCTCATTTTGATATGACATGGTCAAGGCACAGAAAGTGAAACACCTGCCCAAGGCCTCACAGCTGGTCAGCAGCCAAGTGTGCATTTGGGTCCAAGCAGGTGGGATTCCAGCTCCTGCCTCCTGTCTCCCACTACACAGTAATAAAAGAACAAGTGGCTGGATCTTTTCTTGGGAAATGAGTGGAAATTGGGCGTGATAACCAGAAGATGCTATATTCATCAGTAAACATGATACAGGCATAAATTCTCACCCATTATTTCGATGTGGTACCTAAGGTGAACAGGGAGGTCCTTCAGTTATCTTCAAGACATCCATCTCTCCAGCCTTGTGCAAATCCCTCTAGCAGCTCTTCAGAGTAAAGGAAGGGTTAAACTTCACAGTCGCTTCTGTGGGCCGGTTAATAAGAGCAGGATGCCCTCCTCTATAATTAAGAAAGGAGCCCAAGGCTTTACTGGGGAGTATCCAAGCTGCAGTGATGGGGTGGGGGTGGGGGTGGGAAGAATGGGTTGGCGGGGAGGCGGGGGGAAGAGATAGGAAGGCATTTCCTCCCATGGTTTTTCTAAGCTATTAGAGCTCAGTCTCAAATCCAGACTTGGCTTTGGAATATCTCTAGGGAAAGCAAGGCAAGGAGGAGGACAAGGGGGAACATACTACTTCTTTTGGGCTGAGAGCCCCTCTCTCATTGGGGACTCTGACATCCTAGCACTCCCCTGACCCCCATCTTTGAGAAGCTCACCAGAAGTTTGGAAAACAAAAAAAGGAAGCAAAGGAGTTATGGATTGGCACTGCTGTTGGTAAGGGTGGCTGGGAGTCCCTGAGTCTTCTGCAAATGGGTATTAAGTTTGGACTTTTCATTCTGGATCTTAGGCCAGGGGGTGTATGAGAAAGTCGGTAGAGTGTGCAGTGGTCGAGGTCCCAAGGCTTTTTCTCATTATTTTTGTTGGTCTGGTAAATATCAAAGTAATTCCACCTTTTTTGGGTTTTGTCTTAGTTGCTTCCAAATGGTGTATTTGTCAGGATTGAGTCCATACTCCCTAGGATGGAGAATGAGGACCCTCGATATCTGGGCCCAGCCTCTCTTTCCAGCCTCCTGACCTGCCACTCCTCCCTGAGCACTGGTTTGAGAAATCATTTGTAGGTCCCGTGGAGACCATAGTTCCTGCTTACCTCCCTTCTGTTTGTTTCAACAAGAGAATCTCTGTTTTTCCTCTCTCTCCAGCATTCTCATTTATCCTTTAAGGACCCATTTTAGGAGTTCTGGGTGGCTCAGTTGGTTAAGGTCTGACCCTTGATGTAGGCTCAGGTCATGATCTCAAGGTCATGAGATTGAGCCCCATTGGGCTCGTGCTGGGTGTGGAGTCTGCTTGGGATTCTCTCTGCCCCTCCCTCCTGACTCTCTCTCTCTCTCTCTCTCATCACTAATATGGTAATTATTTGTTAACATACACACTGTACCTCCCAATCTTCTTTGGACTCCCCAGGCAGAAATCTTACTCCACTTTATGTCTTGCCTGACATAGAACAAAAATTAAATATAATCTTTCCTAATAAGGAAACATACAGACAGGAAGTTTTGAGTAAACAGACACTTCATTTGAACCACACCAAGAGCTAAATCATCTGTTTCCCTTGCTTTGCACCATGGTGATTTCATCTTGTGAGAAAAACCCCTTTTTTGCCTTGGATGTTAACATGACAATTTTTACAAATACCGAGTTGTCCTTCTTGTCTTTTGAGCCACCCCCACACCCTGGTGCGTTTCCTCCTCCCCAGTGGGTTTCTAGGTACCCCATTAGAAGTATTTTTGGGAGCACCTGGGTGGCTCAGTTCGTTGGGCATCTGCCTTTGGCTCAGGTCATGATCTTGGAGTCCCGGGATCCAGTCCAGCATGGGGCTCCCAGCTCCACAGGGCATCTGCTTCTCCCTCTGACCTTCTCCCCTCTCATGCTCTCTCACTCTCTCTCGCTCTCTCAAATAAATAAAATCTTAAGAAAAAAGAGGGAAGCCTGGGTGGCTCAGTCAGTTAAGTGTCTGCCTTCTGCTCGGGTCATGATCCCAGGCTCCTTGCTTGGCGGGGAGCCTGCCTCTTCCTCTGCTTGCTGTTCCCTCTGCTTGTGCTCTCTCTCTGACAAATAAATACATAAAATCTTTTTTTTTTAAATTTGTTTATTTGTCAGAGAGAGAGGAAGAGAGAGCGAGCAAGCACAGGCAGACAGAGTGGCAGGCAGAGGCAGAGGGAGAAGCAGGCTCCCTGCCGAGCAAGGAGCCCGATGTGGGACTCGGATCCCAGGACGCTGGGATCATGACCTGAGCCGAAGGCAGCCGCTCAACCAACTGAGCCACCCAGGCATACCAATAAATAAAATCTTAAAAAAAAAAAGAAAAAAAGAAATATTTTTGGGAAACGTGTAGGCAGTTGGGACAGATGAGGTACTTTCAAAACTATTGGTATACCATCCATTTTAACGATAATCAGGATTTTTCTCTGGAAAAGTTTAGAAAAAAGGTGATGTTTCTGAAAACTTCTCTCTTCTTTCTTTTCTCCCATTTGCCTAGGGACTAAGTGCATTTTAGACCTTACCTAGAAGCCTCCAGTTTTGATCACAGCCTTGCTGACGGGCACCCTGGAGACTCAGGGGCAAATGTCCTTCTTAACTCAAGTGTTTTCTTGATACAAGGAGTCTAGCCATTGGCCTCCTCCCTCCCCTCCCAGGGAGGGGAACTGGGTGACTCTGGAGCCACTCCCGTTCACTGGAAGGAAGGAATTGGGCGTTGCTGGGCACAAAGCCCGGAACTTGAACTCTGCTGAAGAATGGGATCTGGGTGGCTGCTGACCCTCAGAGCAGGGCTGGCAGCCAGCTCCCCGGGCATCTGTCTACCTGGGGGAGAGATTCTTCTGCTCCGGACAACAGGCGGTTTGTTCAGGCTCCCTGCCCTGATTCCTCCCCTGATGCTTTTCTCTGTGTCCTTGAGCTCTTTGGTAACTCTACCTCTCACCAAATTTTGCAGTTTGCTCTAGACTTCAAAACCTCAGGCTCTACCTACCCCCTTCCTGGAGAGCTGCATTTCTCTGCGAGTTAAAAGCCAACAAAGAGGATCACATTTCCTTCACCCCTTTTCTTTCAGGCTCCTACAGCTGAGCTCTGCAGACCTACATACCCCAGAGCCTCTATTTTATCCCACCACCATTTTGAAGATTTTCCCCAGCATGCTGATTTTCAGTTGACCCAGAAGCTGACAAAGGAGCCACCACTCTATTTTCAGGAACACTCACCTTAATAGAACATTCATGCTAGGACACCGCTGGTCTTCATTTGTGGTAGCCCTGGGTTTCTCTGTTCTAGCAACTGTTTTTTGTTGTTCACTGTTCTTCTTTCTCTCTCTCTTTCTCTCTCTCTTTTCCTTCCTTCCTTCCCCCCCCCTCCTTCCTTCCCTCCCTTTCTCCCTCCCTCCTCTCCCTTTCTCTCTCTCCCTCCCTCCTCTCCCTTTCTCTCTCTCCCTCCCTCCTCTCCCTTTCTCTCTCTCCCTCCCTCCCTTCCTTCCTCCTAGGGTCATGACATCTTTCTCCTGCAGCCTTTCTCTCTTTCTTTCTTTCTTTCTTTCAGATTTTATTCATCTGTTTGACACAGAGAGCGAGACAGCAAGAGAGGGAACACAAGCAGGGGGAGTGGGAGAGGGAGAAGCAGGCTCCCCGCTGAGCAGGGAACCCAGTTCGAGGCTTGATCCCAGAACCCTGGGATCATGACCTGAGCCTAAGGCAGAGGCCTCAAGACTGAGCCACCCAGGCGCCTCTGCTTTTCTTTTCTTTTTGGCTTTTCTTTTCCACTTCTGTAATCTGCCTCTCCCTTGGTGGAATTTTCTTCCCTCTTTATGAAGTTTTATCTTTTCCAGTCAGCCTGTCCCTTCCTCTCTTTTCTGACCACTTCCCCGCTCCAGGGTTTAACGAGGAGGTATCAGGAATCTTCAGTTTCTGGGTTGCTAACCCGGGGATTAGGGTAATTCTTTTCTGCTCAGGGTTAGATTCCTACTCAAGCTGCGTCTTCATTCAAGGTGTAACCTTCGTTTGTCTTCTGCTGCTATTTTGAGACCTGCTTCGTTGATCTGTCACAATTAGCCACCCTCTCTCCAGACAAGGAGGCACCTTTTCTCATTTAAATTCCTGAACTCTCCAGATTTTTTAGGCAGATGGCTGCCCTAAAAATGGCAGATGAAATCCGAGGCACAGAAAAGTTATTATGAGAACTTTTTCCTTGAGAGTCCTCTGCGTCCATGGTTCACACTGGGTGTAATTTTGCAGGAAGAGCATTAGACTTAAGAGTCACAAAAGTTCCGGTTTTTACCAGCTGTGCAACGTTGGGCAAATCACTTACCTTCTCTGGGCTCTTAGTATCCTCTTAGCAACACTTCATGGGAATATTGGGGAGGTGAACTGGGTTGAACTAGTAGCTTACATGGGCAAGGTTGATGTCCTGCTTCTTCTTGAAGTTATTCAAAGTGAAGGCATCATTAAACGTGGAGATTTTGGGGTGCCTGGGTGGCTCAGTGGGCTAAAGCTTCTGCCTTCGGCTCAGGTCATGATCCCAGAGTCCTGGGATCGAGCCCCGCATCGGGCTCTCTGCTTGGCAGGGAGCCTGCTCCCCACACCCTTCTTTGCCTTTCTGCCTACTCGTGATCTCTGTCAAATAGATAAATAAAATCTTAAAAAACAAAACAAAACGTGGAGATTTGTTTGAGCCGGTTTATTTTAGGTGGGTGTCCGGAGAAACCTACAAGCTAGAAAAGGCACAGAGATCCTTGTGCTAATGTTTTACTAAAAACTGAGGGTATAAACTGGAGGACATTTTGTCAAAGAGGGGCTTAAGGCATTCGGAGTGTTTTGGAGTCGGGAATCCGGTCTAGGCTCCCGTGGCCCCAGGGAGGTGATTTCAACAATCACTTCCCGGGCCAGCGGGAAGCCTGCTTAGAAAAAAACGGTGTATGTGGGGGGCCAGACCCAAAGCAGCCTGGGACGTTCCAGATTGGTATCACATCCTCTGGCTGGTTCTGAGGCCATCCAGAGGCCAGAACCCCATCAGAAGAATTGGAAAGTAGAGAGCGGACTGCAGGATTTGGAACGAAGCGCAGACTGCGTGTAGCACAGAAGGCGGGAGGGAGGAAAGGAAAGGAGGAGGGCAGTAGGGAGCTGAGGCCCCACCTATCATTCCAGCAAAGTGCAGCAGCGGAGCGGGGGTGAGTCAGAGAGGCATTGGCGCTCAGCCTCCCAGTAGGTGAGGGACTGGCTCTTCTGTCCCGGGAGCAGCGCGGTTCTGTTCTTACTGGAGTGGCCTTGGCAGGCTGCTGGAGCCCTCGGTCTGCCCGGTCTGGTCTCCGCAGCCAGGTCTGGGTTCCCTCATGTATGGCAAGAGCCCTTTGCGTGCTGGGCTGCTTCTCCTTGGCATACAGCTCACAGGTAAGGGCCGGCGGGCTTCTCTCAGCCTCTGCTCCTTCCCTGACTACCCCCAGAGAGTTAGCTAAGTGTCTCCAAAGTCGCAAGAGCTTTGTTGGGGAGCCCGAGCCACAGTGGCTGTTCGTTCTGGTTTTGACTTTACTGAAAACTGAAGTTGGTGGCTTGTTTTTGGAGAACTGATTTCGGACAAACAGGTTTAGGTGTGTTTCGGCAGCTAGTGATTCGGGCACAGAGAGGGCTTTTTAATCTCAGGTTACAAGCCTTTTTTCTTTTTTTTCCGTCTGGCTACTCTCAACCTCCTGCTGCAGGCAAGACTTGGCACCAGGATTTCTGTGTGTGGGTCTCATCTGGGACTCGCAGCAGCCCTGGAAAAGCGGAGAACTTAAGGAGAGAGGGCCCTCCCCTCCCCCCACCCCGTAATTTTGAAACTGCCCCAACGTGCAAGTTCTCAGTGTAAATGTCATGGTAAAAAACAAAAAAACAAAAAAACCAAAAACCAAAAAACGCCATGTGGTATAGACGGTCCAGGGGTGCAAGCAGAAGCTGGCGGGGGGGTTGATGAACTCAGTTTCTGCAGAAGGCTACTAACAGTATGACATCATGACCTAACAAGGACCCTGTCCGGAGAACTTCTAGGGGACCATGATTCACACCCTACATAATGCTTAATCTGAATCCATGTCTGATTCATGTTATGATTAGTTTTGATTTGTTTGTTTCTTCTTTCAATTTTATTTGTCGACATCTGTAGTTCATTAGGACAGCTTGGAGTGGGTACCCCAAGGCTGGGGTACAGTGCCATGGAGAAAGTGAGGGCACTAAGAAGCCTCACTGAGTGGTATTCCTGGTTGGTCTACAGCATGGGAAGGTCCCAGGGGCACGTAGGTGGGATTATGCAGACTCAGGATGAAGTAAGTTTGAGAGCTGGGGCATCTCTGGTTTCATGCCTTGCTCGGACATTTATTTTGACAGTGTCCCCAGAAATTCTCTTAATACACATCTTCCCTTTTTCTTTTCTTGGCGGCAGCCCTTTGGCGAATAGCAGCGGTGGAAATTTACACCTCCCAAGTGCTAGAGGCTGTCAACGGGACAGATGTTCGGTTAAAGTGCACTTTCTCCAGCTTTGCCCCCGTGGGTGATGCTCTGACAGTGACCTGGAACTTCCGGCCTCGAGATGGGGGGCCTGAGCAGTTTGTAAGTAGATTATTGTCATTGGCCAGGGGACCTTGGTTGGGAGAATAAGCCAGTCTGTTTCTCCTCGCCCTCCCTTTGCTTTTCTTAGCAACAAGTGCAGGGCAAAGCGGAGAAACAATTCTTGGGACAGAGACAGAACTGCGAGGCCCATCAGTGGGAGAGCAAGAGGTCCTTTTTTTTTTTTTTTTAAAGATTTTATTTATTTATTTGACAGTGAGAGAGAGCACACGCAGGGGAAGTGGGAGTGGGAGAAGGAGAAGCAGGCGTCCCACCGAGCAGGGAGCCCAGTGCTGGGCTCCATCCCAGGACCTGGGATCATGACCGGAGCTGAAAGCAGACGCTCAATGACTGAGCCACCCAGGCGCCCCGAGAGCAGGAGATTGTAGGCGGAGAGCTGCAGATGGGGCAGTGAGTCTGGCTACCTCCACCTCAGCCTCCTTGCCCACGTACTGAAGAAGACTTTTGGCCTCTTCTGCCTTCTAGGTATTCTACTACCACGTGGATCCCTTCAAACCCATGAGCGGGCGTTTCAAGGATCGGGTGGTCTGGGACGGGAACCCTGAGCGGTATGACGTCTCCATCATCCTGTGGAAGCTGCAGTTTGATGACAATGGGACATACACCTGCCAGGTGAAGAACCCACCTGACGTTGATGGGCTGATAGGGGAGATTCGGCTCAGCGTTGTGCACACTGGTAGGTTGTGCGGGGTTGGGAGGGAACGGTTTGGGGAAGGGTGAGAGCGTGTTGTGATGGCTGAAAGGGTGGAGAGCGGGGCTAGCCCTTCAGATCCGCAATCTACAGAGGGAGACTGAGGAGTTGAGGGATAAAAAGAGAAAGGCTTTGTCTGGCTGTGGAAAGACAAGAGTTAAGCAAACTGAGGAGGGAATCTGTTACAGAAATGGCATTGAGACTGTAAAACGGAAAGGAAGCAATTCTCTGGTAAAAGGCTAACAACGATCCGATCCGTTATTCACTCATTTATTCTCCAGATGTGTATTGAGTACCTACGCGGTCTCAGGCACTGTCCCACACTAGCTCATTTAACTCATACGACCATCCCAGGAGGCACATACCAATATCAAAAGCTCCCCTTCATTAAGTCCTGCAACCTGCCAGTGGCTTTTCATACTTCCATTTTTTTTAAGATTTTATTTATTTATTTGACAGACAGAGATCACAAGTAGGCAAGAGAGGCAGGCAGGGAGAGAGAGGAGGAAGCAGGCTCTCCGCAGAGCAGAGAGCCTGATGTGGGACTCGATCCCAGGACCCTGGGACCATGACCCGAGCCGAAAGCAGAGGCTTTAACCCACTGAGCCACCCAGGCGCCCTGCATACTTCCATTTTTATATATCACATCAGTTTATTGTGCTCTCAGGGCTCCCCATTTTACTAATGAGGAAACTGAGACTCCCAGAGATTAAGTCACTTGTCCAGATTCATGGAGCTGATACATGGAGCCATTTAGAACTCAAACCCAAGGGTGCCTGGGTGGCTCAGTGGGTTAAGCCGCTGCCTTCGGCTCAGGTCATGATCTCAGGGTCCTGGGATCTAGTCCTGCATCGGGCTCTCTGCTCAGCGGGGAGTCTGCTTCCTTCTCTCTCTCTGTCTGCCTCTCTGCCTACTTGTGATCTCTGTCTGTCAAACAAATAAATAAAATCTTTAAAAAAAAAAAAAAGAACTCAAACCCAAGCATCTTTAACTCCAAAGCTGTACGAATGAACCGTGTTGCTTGCTATCCTGTAAAGGCAAACCCGGGAACTGTGCCAGATAATAAAAAGCAAAGACCATAAAACTTCAGAGTTGTAAATCTGGGTTTGAGCCACTGTTACCATTTACCAAGTCAATAAATCTTTTCTTTCTCTCCTTACACTAAGAATAATAGAGTGAGGATTATGGTGAGGATAAAATGAGATAATAGATGTAAAAATTCCCTAGATTCTCACCTGCACTGAAAAAAATATGTTTGCGTTGAAAATGATAATAGCGACCACAGATTGAGTGTTTATTACGTGTAGACACACCATGGAACAATTTACACGAATTTTTTTTTTTTTTTAGTTTATTTATTTTAGTGGTTGCTACACCCAATGTGGGGCTTGAACTCACAACCCTGAGATCAAGAGTTGTGCGCTCTTCTGACTGAACCAGCCAGGCATTCCAGGAATAGATTTTTTAAAAAAATAATAAGAAGGGACGCCTGGGTGGCTCAGTTGGTTAAGCGGCTGCCTTCAGCTCAGGTCCCACATCGGGCTCCTTGCTCGGCAGGGAGCCTGCTTCTCCCTTTGCCTCTGCCTGCTACTCTGTCTGCCTGTGTTCACTCACTCTCTCTCTGACAATTAAATAAATAAAATCTTAAAAAAAAATAATAAGAACTCAAGAAATGGATATTGTTACCCCTGTTTAATACCTTGAAGAAACTGAGACTCAAATAAGTTAATTACCCCAAATCACACAGCTAGTAAATGGTGGAGCTGGTATTTGGACCTAATTCTCTCTGGTGTGTACTTTTAACCAATGCATAATATTACTACTCAAAATGTATAAGCCTGTGTAAAGTGGTAGGGTTTCCTCCTTTCATTCCTAGTATCATCCTTGGGGCCCCATCAATAGAGCTGTGTGACCTTGAAGAAGTCATTTGAATAACGAAAGGAGTAATAGAATGTCCTGGGACCTCAGTTTCTGAATTCATCTGCATCTAACCTGCATGAACAGGTTAGACAGGAACACGTGGTTCTTGAATGTACAGTGATGACTGCTCTGAGAATCTAATGAAATCTGCAACTCTGCTTCCCACAAAAATGTACACATACACATAATATGACATGGGGTTTGTGGGCTTGCAGCCCCCCTCTTTCCCTGTCCTCCTTCACAAACTCCAGGCTGGGAACCCCTGGGCTAGGCATTTTTCTTTTTTTTTAAATTTTAATTTAATTTTTTATTTTTTTAGACATTTTTTCTAATGTTTTTTCTGGCTCTGAGGGTTTACTGAAGTTTATTTATTTAATTAAAAAATGATTTTTTAAAAAGATTTTATTTATTTATTTGACAGACAGAGATCACAAGTAGGCAGAGAGGCAGGCAGAGAGAGAGGAGGAAGCAGGCTCCCTGCGGAGCAGAGATCCCAGGACTCTGGGATCATGACCTGAGCCGAAGGCAGAGGCTTTAACCCACTGAGCCACCCAGGAGCCCCTAAAAAATGATTAAAAAAAAAATCTTATTTATTTGTTTGACACAGAGAGTACAAGCAGGGAGAGCTGGAGGCAGAGGGAGAGGGAGAAGAAGGCTCCCTGCTGAGTAGGGAGCCCAGTGTAGGGCTGATCCCAGGACCCTGGGATCATGACCTGAGCTGAATGCAGATGCTTAACCAACTGAGCCACCCAGGCGACCCTTTAAGAAAATATATATATTTTAAAGATTTTATTGATTTGACAGAGAGATCACAAGTGGGCAGAGAGGCAGGCAGAGAGAGAGGGGGAAGCAGGCTCCCAGCTGAGCAGAGAGCCTGATGTGGGGCTCGATCCCAGGACCCTGGGATCATGACCTGAGCTGAAAGCAAATGCTTAACGGACTGAACCACCCAGGCACCCTGGGTTTACTGAAGCTTAAATCAGAAATCAGACTAAAAGCCAAGACACCCAGGCTTCACAGATTCTGCCTGGCTTAGGGACCTTTCCCTCTGGGTTCCCTCTTGCATCATTTTATCTACTAGACTGTAGTTACTGATTAACTTGCCTATCCTCCAGGTGGCCAAGAGTTCCCTGAAGGTAATGCCTTTTTTGGTTTTGTATTTCCAGTGCAGTGTCTGAACATAATAGGTCCTTAATAAGCTGGAATAAATGACTGACTGAATGCCAGAGGTGAGAGGGAGTCGAGGAGAAACGGCTCTGGGTTTGATGAGGTCAGCAATGACCTTACCCCACAAAGTGGTTCAACTGGCTCGGTGGTTCTGGAAGTTGCAGGCTGCATCAGAATCACCTGGAGGACACGTTAAAACAGATTGCTGGGCCCCGCCCCGCCATTCAGCAGGCTCCTGATAATTTGCATTTCAAAGTTCTTAAGAGCTCTCTGCTGCTACTCCCGGCACTGGTAGTTTGAGAACCACTAAAGTAATTCATGTGGCTTGCTTATTGCTCCTAGAGGTCACATGATAATACGGTAAGAGAAAGGAAGATTCCATTTAGTGGTGAAAATACATCCTCCTTCTCGCTTTAGGTTTCATCATGTCCCTTCTGTTTTTAGAAACATGAGATCCGCCTTTTCTCCTTACAGTCCGCTTCTCTGAGATCTATTTCCTGGCCCTAGCCATTGGCTCTGCCTGTGCACTGATGGTCATAATCGTAATCGTGGTGGTCCTCGTCCAGCATTTCCGGAAGAAACGATGGGCTGAGAGAGCTCATAAAGTGGTGGAGATAAAACCGTAAGGCTGGGCAGTTCTGGGAAGTCTTTTAACACTCTTCTATGTGACTCTTGGTATTTTAATGATTGTTGAACAGATGTTCTTCCCTCTGAGTAAGTCTTGTACAAGAATTTAAATTCACAGGATGGATAAATTAGGGTGTGATTTAGTAACTTTACAAAAGCTTTCTTAATGTTATAGAAGATTTCATTATAGGCTTTATTATGGAGGATTTGATATTATCAGAATCTGCTCACATAAAACTTTTCTAGGCTATTCCTTACTTTTAATGTAAAGTGTACATTTGTGAGGACCGCTGGGCAGTCAGCAGGAGTCAAATCAGTGCCTAGGAAAGGCAGCCGTGCTGATAGAAGGTGCTCAATAAATTCATAGTTTTTGAGATGAAATTGACCTATCATAAATATTCACCTTTTTAATGTTCACAAAGTTGTGTGACCATCACGACTAACGCCAGAATTTTCATCACCCTCAAAAGAAACTCCATACCCGTTAGCCATCACCATTGTCCCCTCCACCTGCTGGCAGCTACTAATCTTTCTGTGGATATGCATATTGTTCAAAGGTGAGGAGAATGTAGAGTGCCCCCCAAGCTGAGAAGGCACTTTGAAACATGAATGAAGTAGGCAGCCCCATACAGAATACACTGAGTTTTATGTTGAGTGATTATGGACAGGGAGGGCCAAGAGGACTGCCGTCTGGACAGCTGCACAGGTAGTCTCCTCAGAAGTCCCACGTTTTAGTTTGCTGGTTTTATTTATTTGTTTTTTTGTTTGACAAAGAGAGAAAGCACAAGTAGGCAGAGTGGTAGGCAGAGGGAGAGGGAGAAGCAGGACCTTGGGATCACGACCTGAGCTGAAGGCAGACACTTAACTGACTGAGCCACCCAGGCACCCCTCATTTGCTGGTTTTAAAGGAGCGGGACGTGCGGGGGAGTGTCAGATACACGTGATTGGTTGCTGACGTTTAACAGACTTTCTGGCATCACCTGTGCCTCTGTAGAAAACTCTTATCTCCACCAGTATCTTAATGGGCCCGTTGAAATCCAGAGCAGGCTCCCTGGATATTCCGGTTTTGGAATGTTGTGTATGGAGTTTTCACATTTAACTTTTACATTACACCTTATACATTATTCTAGAACAGGTAGCCATGAAGAGGTCATCAAGGAGACTACAACAAGATGGTGGGTCAAAGATAGAGTCAGCATGGCCAGCATTCCGACACCTACTCTGGACATTCATGTAAATGGATGATCATACAGTGTGGCCTCTAATGTCTGCTTCTTTGACTTAGTATAATATTTTAGGTTCATCCATGTAGAGCATATAGTAGTAGGAGTACTTCATTCCTTTTTATGGTTGTATAATATTCCATTGCATGTACATACCACACTTGGTTATCCATTCAACTGATGGACTTTTAGTGTTTTTTTTTTTTACTTTTTGGCCAATATGACTAATGCTGCTATGAACATTTATTTATAAATTTTTGCATAAACATGTGTTTTCAACTCTCCTGGGACTGGAATTGTTGGAACATATAGTTACTGTATGTTTACCTTTTTGAGGAATTGCCAGACTGTCCTCTAAAACAGCTACATCATTGTATACTCCTACCAGCAACATAGGAGCTTCTAACTGGTCCATGTCCTTGACAGCACTTGTTGTCTGACCTTTAGATTATAGCCACCTACTGGGTGTAGAGTGGTATCTCACTGAGGTTTTGATTTGCATTTTCCTAGTGACTAATGATGTTAAGCATCCTTCCATGTGTTTATTGGCCATTTGCATATCTTATTTGGAGATCTATCTATTCAAATATTTTGCCCATTTACAAGTTGGGTTTGTCTTTCGTGGGTTGCCTTTTCACTTTCTTCTTCATGTCCTTTGAAGCACAGAATTTTTAAATTTTGATGAAGTCCCAATCATCAATTTTTTTCTTTTGTTGCTTCTGCTATTGGTGTCCTATCTAAGAAACCATTGGCTAGCCCAAGGTCCTGAAGATTTATGATTGTTTTCTTTTTGTTTTTTAAGATTTTATTTATTTATTTGACAGACAGAGATCACAAGTAGTCAGAGAGGCAGGCAGAGAGAGAGGGGGAAGTAGACTCCCCACTGAGCAGAGAGCCCGATGTGGGGCTCCATCCCAGGACCCCGGGATCATGACCTAAGCTGAAGGCAGAGGCTTTAACCCACTGAGGCACCCAGGCGCCCATTGAGTTAATTTTTGTATATGGAGTGAAGTAGGAGTCCAAATTCATTCTTTTGCAATTGCAGTTTTTCAGTTGTCCCAGCACTGTTTGTTTCTTTTACTCAAGAAATATTTATTGAAGTAAAAAGAATTGATTTTAAGATGCCCAATAAAGCCAACTCTGACGTTAGGGATTGACCACAAAGCAATAAAGATGGCTTCTAGGTCAACACAGAACTTTTTCTTTTTTCTTTTCTGTACAGGGAATGGAATTAAAGGCTGGATACTAATGATAAACTAAGGTGTCTGCTTTACCTCCTTCAGGTTCCCATCTAAAAGTATTCTGAGGCATGTAGAAGTTCAGAGACCCAGGGCCATGTGGAGGCATATGTATTATTAGATAGATAGCACTAGTGGCATAGCTTTCTGTAAGCTTGGCTCTGTTCCCAGATGTAGGTAATGCTTCCCAAAATATGGGAGAAAATATATTGTCCGGAGCTTGCTTTCTAAGATTTGCCTCCTTTGCTTCTTATCATTTTCACCTGACATTGGTTTCTACTTCTTTGTTACAGAAAAGAAGAGGAAAGGCTCAATCAAGAAAAAAAGGTCTCCATTTATTTAGAAGACACAGACTAACTTTCTCAGATGGTGAGGCTCATAAATGAGTTGATTTCTTTCCTTAGCTTTCTCGTCTGGCCCATCTCTAATGTGGATCTCCCAGATTTTAGGACTCGTAGGTGTTTTCTGCATGAAACTGGAGGAGCCGGGTCAAGGAGATAAAAGTCTTCTTCTAGTGTTATGGACAGCTTCCTCTTTGGGTTTTGTGCAAAGGATGAGGCTGTTAGACCGCACTGCCATTGAAGATGGGAGAATTCTAAGATTATTCGAGGGTTTGTGGGTATGTTTGCCATGACCAAGAATAATTCACTTTCAACATGTAAATAAATCTTTATTTTTTTAAATGAAAGAAGTGATATCTGCTTGTTTTATTTTGTTGTAAACCAATCGTGGCATCAAGAGAATGACTCAATAGATATGTCTGACATTTTGACAGAACTTTTATACTACTTGGAATTGATTTCAACTCCATTCATCTAGTTATTGGAACTATGAATCTAATTTTAGTAGTGTATAGTTTTATTTTCCTGTTTTCAGGTTTTTTTTTAAAGATTTTATTTATTTATTTGATAGAGAGAGAGAGGGATCACAAGTAGGCAGAGAGGCAGGCAGAGAGAGAGAGAGAGGAGGAAGCAGGCTCCCTGCCTAGCAGAGAACCCAATGCAGGACTTGATCGCAGGACCTTGAGATCATGACCTGAGCTGAAGGCAGAGGCTTAACCCACTGAGCCACCCAGGTGCCCCCGTTTTCAGGTTTATTATGCTTAAAGGGTAGGATGATTTATTTTTTGTATGATCAGAATTTTTTCTATTTTATTTTTTTAAAAAATATTTTTATTTATTCATTTGACAGAGATTGCAAGTAGGCAGAGAGGCAGGCAGAGAGAGGTGGGGGAAGCAGGCTCCCTGCTGAGCAGAGACCTCAATGCGGGGCTCGATCCCAGGACCCTGAGATCATGACCTGAGCCGAAGGCAGAGACTTAACCCACTGAGCCACCCAGGTGCCCCAGAATTTTTTCTATTTTCTGAAGTAAGTCCACTATTATTATTATTATTATTATTATTTTTTAAAGATTTTATTTATTTATTTGAGAGAGAGGCAGTGAGAGAACATGAGCAAGGAGAAGGTCAGAGGGAGAAGCAGACTCCCCATGGAGCTGGGAGCCTGATGCGGGACTCGATCCCGGGTCTCATGACCTGAGCCGAAGGCAGTGGTCCAACCAACTGA
Source organism: Mellivora capensis (assembly GCA_004024625.1). NCBI lineage: Eukaryota > Metazoa > Chordata > Mammalia > Carnivora > Mustelidae > Mellivora > Mellivora capensis. Next base: position 102,436 of record PISX010003741.1, read on the forward strand.
GCCACCCAGGCGTCCCAAGTCCACTATTATTATTTGCAAGAAGGGTCACATTTTTGTAGCCTAAAGTTCAGGGAAAGACCTCAAGGATTTATAAAACAGAATATGGAAAGAAATTATTCTGTTGTAAAACCAGAAGAATTTGATATCAGAGAGAGATTTTACTGAGGGCGATTGCCTTTTTAAAACCAAGCAGATATGGTTTTTATAAAACTAGGATCAACAAAACAAAAAACATACATCATCTAGGATACTGAAAGAGTCTAATGGTCAGGGTCATGGAAAATGAAGATGGAAATGAAAAGAAATTTAAGGAACTAACACAATCAAGTGCAGTGTGACTGGATGTCCTCACTGGATGGATACTAGATTTTGAACAAACCAGTTGTAAGAAGATTTGGGGGGGACAAAGGGGGTCTTTGAAAAGTTTGAATATGGATAATATTAGGGAATTACTGTTAATTTTATTAGGTATAATAAAGGTATTATGGTTGCAGAGAAAAATGTCCCTATCTTAAGTATACATTTATATGTAATTACATCTATTACATAGAAATTTATATATGCTTACATGTAACAAAAACCAAATAAATATATGGCAAATAATGTAAAATGCTTTAAAATTAGATGATGGGTAAATTCTAAACACTGTCTTTTCTATTTTTCTATGTGCTTGATTTTGTTTATAATAAAAGGGGACAGAGAGAGAGAGAGAGAGAGAAAGAGAAGGCATGCATGTATGTGCATGCGCTATGGATCTTCCAAATATCCATGCAAGGCAGAGGCTATGAATTAACGACACTGACACTGAGAAGTATATAATAAGGATCAGAAGCACATTTTAAAAGTTGAATTAGGAGGATGTATATTTAGTTTGTAACTCCAGGTACCTCTCTGCACTCTTCCCAAATGTGTTATCCATTTAAGCTTTTGTATTTCAGGAAGTTGAAGATTCCCAAGAACAAGAACCCTAGGATAAGCTGAAGTTAATGGAAGATTTCTTTGGCTTTTCCAGTTGTGACCTGGCTTCCAACCAGCTCTGCAGTACATAACCATCTCAATGAGCAACATCTCTCTGGAGCTGGCATAGGGCCCTTTTGAGCAGATATCAAACTCATACAAACTATTACTAAGGTTTTATTTAACTTCAAAGTGCAAATATTTTTCAAATACTCATTATTAGCCTTTTGTACTAAGAAGCTATATTTTTGCCCTTAGACACTCCTTGTGGATGATTAATTGTACACACATACATTGGTATCAAATGAGATGAAAGCCAACGTGTCTGTCACAACATTTCCTTTAACATGTTAGTTTCTTTAGAGTAGTACTTTTGCTACTAAAGTTAATGTGTTCACTCTTTCCTTTTAACTCTTAATTAAAAGTGAGATAATTCTCCCAGCTATTTTTGATTAACAGGAAATCTTAAATTCAAACTGTTAAAGAACAGTTTGATTTTTTTGTGGCTATCCTTAAGGATGGGACACATCTTGTTTTATTGAATTTCTTTCGGTATCCTAGATGATGTTTGTTTTTTGTTTTGTTGATCCAAGTTTTATAATAGCACAAATCTAAATTACAGAGTAGCTAGAAAAATTTATAAATGCTTGTAGATTGACAAGTGCCACCCCAGGATGAATTACTTGTCACCTTTTTTTCTGTGTTGTGAAAAACCACCCATAGTGCAGGTTTTTCGTGAGCGGTGAATGCTCTTAGCTTACTACTATTCAGTTATTTTATAACAACAGAGCAAAATCTATGCTCACTTGCGGAATGGAATCATTAGAAGTTACATGGGAGGATTCTGAAATAGTAAATTATGACTGTAAAAATTTAGGGCTGGTGAAAAAAATCAACCCTAAGTGATGATAATTTTGTACAGTGTTATATAAAAAGCTCTGAGAACTGTATGATATTATTTATTTTTTCCTTTTCTTTATCTTACTTCATTTTGCTTTAATTTACTTCCTTACTTTGTGGGAGGAAAGATTTGGTATGGGGCAAAGAAATGCCAAAACTAACAATATGAAACCAACTTTGTTTTTTCCTTTATACTAGTAGAGAAAACAAACTTTATAAGTGGACTTCAGAAAGAAGAGTGCTTTTTAAAGTGTTTAAACTCCCCAGTGTCTTTCCAAACCTAAGCTATAGCAGCATTTATTCAAAATCCCCAAAACTTCTGAAAGTTTAGTTGCCACTCTCCCCCATCTTTATAGTCTAATATTTTCAGTTTTTACTGACTGGGCCAAAAGTATTCTTTCTTTTAACAAACTGGAATTTTCAGATAGTATCAAAGGATACTTTGATTTTTTTTGAGTATTTTTAAAATAATTGGTACAATTTACACATGAACCTTGATTCTGAATTCATTCCGTACCTGTCTTATTTTGTCTATTACACTGAAAAAGTAGTTTTAATACTTAATTTGAAACTAAAAGTTAGATTTAAGGTTTATACTATCTTTAATTCACATTTTCTATTTTTCTCTATAATTCAACTTTTGAAAATAACATTTTTTCCAAACAGTTGGCTTGGATGATATTCCATAAGTGTAATGAAGAAGTGGTTAAAAACTCATGGAAAGCCTTTTCCAGTAAAACTTGTAGCTTGTGTCTTGGCTAAATATTATTCAGGGGTTAATACGACCCTGTTGTTCAGTGTCTTCTTCCTAAAGATAACTTTTGTATTGTAATTTATTTTTCATTGTGCCTTAAACACATATGTAAATAACCTTTAGTAATAAAGAATTATCAGTTATATAATTTGCTTATATACAAATCTAAATATTTTACACAGCAAGTACCAAAAAACCAGATAGTTATATATTTTATCTTGACTGAGGAATTTTCTTAGAGGGAGCCTGTAAGTCAATAATAGATAAAATTAGTTTATACTGGATAAACATGTATTCCACATTGCTTTGGACAACCGGGAATTGGGCACAACAAACTACTTAGTTTGGGAGCTCTTCTGAAGGAAGGGTATCATCTTTTCTGCTCGGTACCCTTACGTTACCTTCTCAATAGAGAGCATCACTAGCTTTCAAGTCTGATAATGGAATGGGAATTGAAAAATGAGAGCTTATTAAACTTTCCCAAAAGCTGAAGCATACTTCTGTTCCCCTCGTTTTCATTAAATACACGCAGATTCCGAGAGGATAGGTTGACTAATAATCGGAGCAGGGTACCATCCCATCTCTTTTTTATTAGAATAGGACACTATTACTTCATTTCACTCCCAGCACTGTAAAAACATTACTTGCTCACTTTTCCCACCAAAAGAATTCCTTTTCCCCTCTATTATATGTTGTAGTCATTTCATCATTGCCACTGCGAACAGCAGTTTAATAATAAAATGCCCAATTTAGGGGGCGCCTGGGTGGCTCAGTGGGTTAAAGCCTCTGCCTGCGGCTCAGGTCATGGTCCCAGGGTCCTGGGATCGAGCCCCGCATCCGCATCCGGCTCTCTGCTCAGCGGAGAGCCTGCTTCCTCCTCTCTCTGCCTGCATCTCTGCCTGCTTGTGATCTCTGTCTGTCAAATAAATAAATAAAATCTTAAAAAAAATACCCAATTTACATAGGTACTGAGCTAGATGCTGTCATAGCTAAACACAAAACACGAAGCAGAGACACTTGACGTACACATTCGTCACGAAGGCCTAATACCTATTTGTTGACTGATCCTGTATAATCTCCTAGGACTCTTCTAACTCTAAATTTATAGAAACCTATTTTGTTATAGTTCAAATAAAATAATCTGTAGGGAGTAAAAAATGACTTCTGAGGAGAGTCTGAGGATCGAGACTCGTACGACAGAATTCCATACAAATAAATTGTTATTTTTCCAAAGTCTGTGGCTTACTTCATTGTCAAGCAAAAGAGAACAATTGATTCCTACTCGAGGTTTAAAAAAATCGCGGGTCAGAGCAGGTTCAGGTGTGGCTCTGGAAAGATGCCACGTTGCTATGGCAACTCCGGATCCCCCTTTTAAGTGTTCTCGCGCCTCCCGCCCTGACGTCACTTCCGGTATCACCTGTGTGGTTCCCGGGAGCCGTAAACAAGGTGTGCAAGCATCCAGAGAGCTGTCGGGATGCAGCAGAGCAGGGCGGCTGGAGGCCGTGGCTGCGCTCTGTTCCCACTGCTTGGCGTCTTGTTCTTCCAGGGTGAGAGCGCCCGCTGGGTCCTCCAACTTCCGGCCGGGGGGTGATAGGGGAAGACGGTCGGTTTTCCGGTTCCGGTGGGGGAGGGTCTCAGGAAAGCCCCCATACCGCGTATAGACGTGCAGGAAGTGGGGCGGTGTGGGCAGCGCGTTCTCTTGTGTTCACCGCCCACTTGAGGGCCGTTGGCAGCTTCTCAGTGCTTTCCTGAGCCCGGGGGAGCTCGACCACCTTGCGTGACTGCTTTGTATTCGGGTGATCACGGCGGGCTCTGGCGTTGTGGGCACCCGGTGCTGTCTGGTGATGAGTTACCAGCGGTCGTCTCTGCTGTGGTTTTGTGGGCTGTAGGTCCTGATTAGGGAGGGGCAGTTCGAGCGTTCAGGAGTTCGTCTCTAATTTTGCGAAAGAAAATCGTGACTGTTGGTACTTTTATCTTTTGTAGGTGATTGTCAGGGCCTCGGAAGTAAAATGTTGGTTCGTCCCAGAAGGGGTGCGCTGTGATTTCGTTACAGTAGAGACGCATTTTGTTGAGGAAAAAGCAACTGCTGTAGCATTTTACTAACATTTTTGAAATACAAGAAAGAGCCTATCAACTCTGTTAAAAAATTTTAATCTATTAACCAATATCCTAAGTACAGTTTTCACACTATGGCATATTCTTAGAGTTTGGATAAAGTTTGCTTTCATGCAGTTTTAAAATTGCATGAATTTCGACCAACCTAATTACCTTCATTTTAGGGCGCAATTATGGATTTGTGTGTGTGTGTTCTCAGGAACTTGTGTGTTGATAGAGCTGCGATCAGAATGAATTGTTAACTTCATAAAATGTCCCTGTGGGTAAGTGGGAATTTCTGAAGAGGGCCTTTGACATAAAGAGTTCATTTGTTCTAAATCTCAGCGGGTAAGGCCAGGAAGTTACTTATTTGATGACTAATATTCATGTTGCCAGCACACTCCCTGATCCCTCCCAGCGCTCTGTCATCACAAGTGTCCAGTTTTTCAGCCGATTCTTTTGCAATATAATATTTAGGCTGACCTACTATCACTCCAAATAATCCCAGTTTCATCTCTCTGTCCCTCTCACAAATACTCAAATATTGTCCTGTTGAGAAAAAAAAAAAAGCTAGGAAGGATAGGTGGTTTCTTAAACTTGATGCCATTTCATATTGAAAAGCATCCACCAAATACAGCAGACCAAATAATTCAAAAGTAAAACTTTATTTTATGACCCATATGTACTTGAATTGATTTATCCTTTGTCTTTAAAAAAAAAAATAGCAGCTTTATTGAGATAGAATTCACATGCCATACAACTTTCCTATTTAAAAGGGAAAATTAGGGGCGCCTGGGTGGCTCAGTGGGTTAAAGCCTCTGCTTTCGGCTCAGATCATGATCCCAGGGTCCTGGGATCGAGCCCCACATCGGGCTCTCTGCTCCATAGAGAGCCCGCGTCCTTCTCTCTCTCCCTGCCTGCTTCTCTTGCCTACTTGTGGTCTCTGTCTGTCAAATAAATAAATAAAATCTTAAAAAAAATAAAAGGGAAAATTAGGTGGTTTTTCATATATTCACGATTTATGACATCACTACCACAGTCAATTTTAGAATATTTTCATTATCCCAAAGAAAAACTCCATACACAGTAACAGTCACTCCCCATTCCTCCCTTCCTTCACCCTCTGACAGATACCAATCTACTTTCTGTGGCTATGACCTGTTTATTCCACACATTTCACATAAATGGGATCATACAATATATGTTCCTTTGTGGCTTGTTTCTTTCACTTAATGTTTTCAAGGTTCACCCATTTTTTAAAATGTTAGGCAATAGACTTTGGTTTCATACCATTGTTTATTTGCTTTTCCTCTTCAAAGATAGCATCCATTAAATGATTAGCTTGTCTGAATTCTCCAAGTTATAAACATGGTCCTGTTACATCAGTTGTCCTAGTACATAGAAACAACAGATCAGATAGCTTAGTGTTCTTATACTTAACCTCCATTTAAGTATGCACTTTTATGAACCAAAGGTTGACAGATTGTATTTTGGAAAATTAGGTGTACAAAACTGGGAGTTTTGTTATATTTTTTCATTCTTTCTTTGTATAAAATTACATATATTTAAATGTGATTTTCTTGTTTTCCTCCAAAATTTAAACAATTGTTAATTGTTATTATTAAAAATAATTATTATTTCTATTGTTGACTATTTTGACCTGGCAAGAATGTTTTTTTACTCAGGAGAAAAGATAAATATCCCAAAGGACATTAGGCCTAGAATGAAAAAAAAATTTTTATTTTTAAAATTTATGGGAGAGTGGGAGAGGGGAAGCAGATTACCCTGCTGAGCAGGGAGCCTGATGTGGGGCTCAATCCCAGAACCCTGGGTTCATGACCTGAGTCGGGGCAGACTCTCAACGACTGAGCCACCCAAGCGCCTGTAGGACGAAAATTTCTAAATGAAAGTAACAGTGGTTTAGTAATTTTTTTCTTATTTAATTTATTTTTTCTTATTTTTTGAGTCGAGTAGACAAATTATTTTACATTTGTTGATTGTAAAACACTTTTAAAAAAATCTTTTTTTTTTTTAAAGATTTATTTATTTATTTATTTGACAGAGATCACAAGTAGGCAGAGAGGCAGAGAGAGAGAGGAGGAAGCAGGCTCCCCTCGGAGCAGAGAGCCTGATTTGGGGCTCGATCCCAGCACCCTGGGATCACGACCCCAGCCGAAGGCAGAGGCTTTAACGCACCGAGCCACCCAGCCGCCCCTCAAATACATAAATCTTTAAAAAAAAATTTTTAGTTTCAGATGTAATAAATGTTGATTTGTGAAAAATAAATTACCTTTGCTTTAGTCTAAGATCTTACCTTAGCTGAAATTAAGAGTTGGCTGGTTAACCGACTGAGACACCCAGGCGCCCCAAAACACTTTTAATTTCAGTATAATATATAGAGAGGAAAATGAACATATCATAATTGTACAGCTTAATGCATTTTTAGAAACTGAACACACCTGGTAACCAGCACCTAAATCAGAGTATAGGATGTTTCTGGTATTTCAGAAGCCTTCCTTATACTTCCTTCCAGTCATTATCCATTCTCTCCCAAGGGGAACCAACATCCTGACATGTAGATTCGTTTAGTTCATCCATGGATCTTACTTTTTTCTCTATACATTTAAGACCCACTTATCCAGTATTTAGATTTCAGCAAAATGACTTTAGATATTGATAACTTTGTGGCAAAATTATGCCCATGAATATGAAATTCATATATATTAACAAGAAGTTGGTTAGTAGGTAGATTAATGGTGTACTTACTCTATTCAGTAACCAAGTTTTGCTCAGAACTTGTAGTTTTTATGCTTATTTTGCAATAATTTTTGTTTCATGGAAAGGAAACTATTGGTTTGGTTCAGTTTAATATTACTGAGCATCCACAATGTGCTAGTTTCTGTTTTGAGGAGCTCAGGGTCTATTGGAGAAGATAGACAAGTCAACAGGTAATTTTATTTTATTTTATTTTTATTTTTTAAAGAAAGAGATTTTTAAAAAGATTTTATTTGTTTATTTGAGAGAAAGAGAATGAGAGAGCACGAGAAGGGGAGGGTCAGAGGGAGAAGCAGGGAGCCTGATTGGGGACTCGATCCCAGGACTCCACGATCATGACCTGAGCCCAAGGCAGTCGCTTAACCAACTGAGCCACTCGGGCACCCCAACAGATAATTTTAGAATCTGGTACTAAGAAATGGGGAAGCACAGAAGAGGTGCCCTGAATCTGCCGTGAGGATACAGGGAAGACGTCCTAGATGTGCCACCAAAGTTAAATCTTGAAAGAAGAGGTTAGAGATAGGGAATGAGTAAAATTCCATCATAGAGAGGAACATGAGCAAGGCATAGAGGCGTTAAATAATTTTCCAAGCAAATTTTCTGAAACTTATACTTCGATTGGGTTAACTCAAATCACATGTGGAGTTTGTATGTATATGTAACAATCAGTGTGCTGAGTTAGCTAGAGGACCTTAATGAGATTCTGATTTATAACTGTGACCTATACATTTCTTCTTTGCTCTAAACCAGGGTTGGCAAACTTTTGTGAAAGGCTAGAGAATAAATATTTTAGGCTTTGTGGGCCATATGATATCTGTTGCAACTACTTAGTTCTGTTTGAGTAGCACAAAAGCAGCCATAGACAGTACATAAATGAAAAAATATGTCTGTGTTCTAATAAAACTTTATTTACAAAGAGACTTTGGAGGCTAGATTTAGCTCAGGGGCCATAGTTTGCTGACCTTTGCCCTACACCAGCTATCCATTGACATTATCTCTTGGCTATCTCAAAGGCACATTAAACTTATCCAAAATCAAGTTCATGTTCTTCCCTGCCCTGCCTGGTACTTTTCTAGTCTTTCCTATGTCAGTGAATGTTATCACCAAGTCAGAAACCTGGGAGTCATCCTTGATACCTCTGTTTCCCTGACATTCCACATCCAATCTACCACCAATTCTTGATGATTTTACTCTTAAGTATTCTTAGTTCTTTCCATGTCCACTATCACAAGCTTAGTTCAAGCTTTATTTCTCATTTGACTATTGTAGTAGCCTTCTAAGCTTTCTCCTTGTATTTACTGAACACCTCCTAAATGTCTTCCCTAGAGTGATCTTTTAAAAATGAAAACTTCATGTCTCTTCTCCCTCAGTCCCACATTTAAGTATTTTCCATGGCTTTCCCATTACTCTAAGAATAAGGGCCCATATCTCTGAAGTTCTGCGTGATCTGCTTCCCGCTTACCTCCTAGCCACATCTTTCTTTCTCTCATGCTTTTTGTGTTGGAGCCATACTGCCTTCCTTTTGGTTCCTTGGCTGATTGTGCTCCTTTCTGGCACAGGACCTTTGCATATGCTGTATTCTCTGCCTGGAACGCTCTCCCCCTCCTCACCTTGTCACCCTTCCTTCAGAGCTCAACTCAAAAAGTAACTTTTACAGAGAAGCTTTCGTTAACCAATCCCTGCTCCTCTCCATAACTGATGAAGTTCCCATAGTCACTCTTTGTCTTTGCTTCATAGTACTTATCAGATTTGTAATTATACATTTGTCTTTGTGATTATTTGATTAATGGGTTGAGCTTTTGCTGTATTTTAAGGTCCAAAGTAGGGAGTGTATTTATTTTGCTCACATTTAATTCCAGGCTCAGAGGGTGGCACAAAACAGATCCTCAATAACTATATGTTTGAAGAATGAGTGAATGGGGGCACCTGGGTGGCTCAGTGGGTTAAAGCCTCTGCCTTCGGCTCAGGTCATGATCCCAGGGTCCTGGGATCGAGCCCTGTGTCAGGTTCTCTGCTCATCGGGGAGCCTGCTTCCTCCTCTCTCTCTGCCAACTTCTCTGCCTACTTGTGATCTCTGTCTGTCAAATAAATAAATAAAATCTTTTTAAAAAAAAGAATGAGTGAATGAATAAGAGTATTGTCATGGAAGCCTGGGGATAGAGAAAGATAGAGAAGAGGAAGAGGTCACTGCGTCAGAGAGATCCAGTAAGATCAGGGTAGAAAAGTACCTAGTGGAGTTTTTAATCCCTTGGGTTTTGTAGTTTTAAGACATGACACCCTTTACCAGAAATGGTAGTAGAGTGTGTTTTGTACTCTGTGGGATCCAGAAGTGAATGGGAAGGGAGGAAATGGAAATGCCAGGTGTACACTGCTCTTTCACAAAGTTGGCTTAGAAAGGAAAGAGCGGGCAGTAGATGGTAACACGTAGTATCACAGGGTTAAGGAGAGATCGTTATTATTTTGCTTTATTGTTATTTGTTTTTAAGGATTGGAGAGACTTCTTTGTGTTTAGAGGCTGAAGAGGGAGAGAGCCCCTCTGGAAAGGAAGAGTTTGAACAGAGTAGAGACGGTTTTCCTGCTGAAGCAGGGCTTGGAGGGAAGGAATCTAAGGGCAGAACCAAAGGGGTTGCCTTGCATTGGAAAAGGGATAGTACACCCTTTCACTTTGGAAGTATGGATGGGTGTAGACACAGGAGAGTGCCTGGCTGGGCAGTTTGTATAGCTTTAAATTTCTCAAAAGAGTAAGAGGAGACATTTTCTTCTGGAGAATGAGGGATTTGGCGGTTTCATAGAGGGTAGTGAAATGGCAGAAGTTGGAGGAATTAGAAAGGAGCTGACCGAGGCTGGTTGAAGGGTCATCATGCTTCCTTAAGGGCTCAGCTATAGATAGACTCCATGAATTGCTTATGGTAATGATCCGTGCATTTGTGTGATTTTTTTTTTACCTTCTTTGTACACCAGCCATTGTACACCACTTCCATAGTCTAGAAGTGGTCATCTAGGACTGAGCTTTTCCCGAATGGGTTCACTGGAGAGAGAGGAGCGTACAGGACTTAAAAATGTTGGAAATACTGTATAAATGGAATAGGAAGAGAGCGGGTGACTGATGAGCACTTTGTTCCTATACTAGAATTTTTGGTGACCTGTCCACCTCTTTCTCTCAGTCTCTTGTCTGCTCCCTTCCCTCTTGAGTTTTTACCCTCCAGGTGCTTGTGTGTTACAGGGGAAATAGTCTTTACAAATTGAGGTACATGTGCTTATTTGGCCTTATGGACTAAATGTTATGAGAACAGTGAAGAAAGAGCAGTGAGCTGTACCAGGGAATTTGGGAAGGCATCCCAGAGGGGACTGCTATTTGAGCAGGTTTTTGAAGGTTTGTGAGCATTGTGGGGTGTGGTATGGTAGGAACAGGCAGGATTGGTAGAAATGGGGAGAGCTTTCTAGACAAAGCATATTCAGAGAGAGGCACAGTGGCATGAAAGGACAGAGTAAATTTGGGAAGTGGTGGACATTCTAGGCATGGTGAAAGGGATGGGATGGGTAGGTGGGCAGAGTGGTAGAAGTTTGGGGCCAGATTGTCACTTTATGGATTTTATTCTATAGCCCAAGAAGGAAATATTGAAGGTTTTTGAATGTTTGTGGTGTTCATTTTAATCACAACAGCTAACACTTATTGAAAGGTTCTCTTTTAGATGCTGTGCTAAGCATTTTTTTTAAAAGATTTTAAAAATTTATTTATTTGACAGAGATCACAAGTAGGCAGAGAGGCAGGCAGAGAAGCGGGAAGCAGGGTCCCCGCCGAGCAGAGAGCCTGATGCGGGGCTCGATTCTAGGACCCTGAGATCATGACCCAAGCTGAAGGCAGAGGCTTAACCCGCTCGGCCACTCAGGCGCCCCTGTGCTAAGCATTTTATGTATTATCCTACTTAATCTCATTGGACCCTCACAGTGATCCAGTGAAGTAGGTCTGGTCGTTCTGCCCATCTACTGAGTAGGGAAATTGAAACTAGGACAGGTTAGGTAACTGTGATTAAAATCTTACAGCTAGAAAGTAGCTGGGCTAGAATACAAGTCTAGGTCTATCTACTTCTCAATCCATGTTTTCAAATCTCTCGACCGTACTTAAATTTTAGGATAAGGAATAGAATGGGGGAGAGTGTGGATTATCCATCGATTTCCAGCTTCCAGTATTAGAGCTGGATCTTTAGTGGTGTGTAGCGTGGGTTGGGAGTAAAGGCTTGGGAGAGAGCAGGGGCTGAGGGTTGAAGGCTTTCCAGGCAGAGGAACAGCATTTGCCAAGTTACAGAAAGAATGACAAGTTTAGCATGGCAAAGTCAGAGTGGATGCTATGGAGGAAACAGAGGCAAGCCTCATTTTTGGGATGGGTCAGATGCTTATTAGAGCTGTGAACTCAGTCTTGGTCTCCTCCTTTTAAGAAGAATGTGAACAGACTAGATTGTCTTGAGTGGAGCAAGAAAAACGATTCAAAGCAGAAAGCCGTGAAGGTGTTGATGACTCATGACTGTGTCTGTGATGGGGAAGGTTGAGGGAGAGCAGGCAGAACTGAAGAGGTGCACCGAGCTCTCACTCTGGGGGGCAGGCAGGCTTTCCACTGTAATACCTGTTTTAACTCATTTATTCCTCACACTGACCTAAGGTAAGTGCTGTTATTAGCATTCTCACCAGAGTGAGAAACTGAAGAGTCAAGTAACTTGCTGAGACCACAGAGCCCATAAGCCATAGTGCTGGGATTTGCATCCTGTCTCAATGAGAGGCACCGCGGGTGTGTGGCTGGTGTGTGGGTTTGCTCTCTTCTGAGTCCTCGCTGCTCTGTGTGCCTTTGGCCTGCCAAAAGAATCAGGGTCTGTTGCAGTGGAGAAGAAAGCAGGAAAAACAAAGTGCTGGTGACTTTGCTAAAAAATGGCTCCCTCGTGGAAGATAAATTTCTACTCAGTGTTTCCAGAAAGGGGATTGGTCAGAAGAAAGGGGGGATCTGTGTTTGGGAGAGCTGGATATATGAGCCCATTTTGGCAAGAGTCAAATCTCTAGAGAGTGTAAATATGGCATCTGATTTTTACATTTTAGAGTGCCTTAAATTGTTGTTTTCCTTCCCGTGATTTACTTTTAATGGATCCGGGATTCATTAACCAGTTTTAAGAGAGGAGAAGGTAAAACACGGCTGGATAGAACAGTTTTCTGACAATTCTTTTCTAAAATTTTTAAAATTTTAGGGGGAAATTCTTGTTTTCTAAAATTCTTGACAAAGTGTCCTCTTTTTATTTCCTGTTCTCATTTTGCTGGCGGTTGAGAAAGTGGTAGCTTCAGGTTACAGCCAGGCTGTGCTCGGGGTAAGTCCCTCAGACCACAGCAGCTGCTATGATTTCTGGGGGTTCAGCGTGTCCCCGAGGGGGTGCATGGCATCGCCTTTTAGCGGCTGTGGGCGGACCTACTTGTTTGTACTGCATTTAACCACAAGTCTGTGTTTGGAAAAATGCTGGTGTGATCAGGTTTCAGATTTGTACTCAAGCACCCATTCTGTGACTTAATACTATAAAATGACAAAAATGCTCCACCTGATCCAGGCAGATGCCTGCTCCTTGCCCTTCTGGGCCTCCCTGAGAAGACACTCACTTATTACTCCGAGAGCCCAAGAAACGATGGTGTCTCTGTATTGCTCCCTCACATCTTATCCATCCCACCCAAATGCGTACCTTTTAAATGTTTGGGCTTGCTTTGATCAGGTGTTCACATGGTCCTTTCCTTGGAGATTAAAGCAGATGCCCACGTCCGGGGTTATGTGGGCGAGAAGATCAAGCTGAGATGCACCTTCAAGTCGACTTCGTCCGTCACTGACAAACTCACCGTAGACTGGACGTACCGACCCCCCAGCAGCAGTCGGACAGAATCAGTGAGTGCTTCCTGTTAAGGAAATATCTTTGAGTCTTCAGTGGTCAGCAGCTCTGGAATCCTTTTATTCCAAGTCCCAGGCATACCTCAGGCCTTCGTATCCGAGAATCAGACGTGAGCTTCTGTATAAATAGAAGATGAGCTTCTACCTGATATGGCATTCATCTGGTCACATAGGGCTTTTTATTTTTCCATACGAGAATCTTGTAAATAAGCTATAGGAAAAAGTTGTCAGAGACTCAGAGGAAATGTGGTTTAATTTTGTTCCCCCTTTGTTGTTTCCTTTTGTGTGTTTTCAGATTCAAGGGACTAAAAAGAGTACCTCCAGGACTGTTGGATAGAAAAACTTTGTAGGTCCCAATCACAGACATCTTTTCTCATAAAGCTGCTCATTTCCTGCAGTATGAGGTTGTCTCAGTGTGTGTATCTGTTGGTGGATCTGTACTCTGTGGATTTATCTTGGCCTCGTCTCCTAGTGTATAAACACCTGCATTGATTTATATGGTTCCCTTTGAAGGAGATGGTGGCACCTCGTGTGGATGACAGATACTGTTGGTGACAGATGGTCTTGCACTATTAGAAGCAATATAGTTTATACACACGTATAAAACCCGTTTATGGCTCAGATCCCATTGTGGATGTCTAATTGAAGATTGCAGTGCTATGAAAAACCCTTTCTCTTTATGCTTCCAGCAATATCTTTAGTTCAGGATAGATGCTACCAAGAATGTGAATGTTGCTGTATGTAAGATTGTATTTTTTCCAAGTATCCTTAATTCTTTTTTTTTTTTTTTAAGATTTTATTTATTTATTTGAGAGAGAGGCAGTGAGAGAGCATGAGCGAGGAGAAGGTCAGAGGGAGAAGCAGACTCCCCGTGGAGCTGGGAGCCCGATGTGGGACTCGATCCCGGGTCTCCGGGATCATGACCTGAGCCGAAGGCAGTCGTCCAACCAACTGAGCCACCCAGGCGTCCCAGTATCCTTAATTCTTTTATCCTGTTTTCTTCATTGGAGAACTTTCTCTTTGGTTTTAATATCTAAGCTTTGAGTTTTGTTTTAGGACCCATTAGCAAATGCCACGTAGCTAGGAGACAGGAGGGGGCTCCAGCCAAGGCAGCTAGGCTGTATTCGTGGTTACTTTTCCTTTAGATTTAAAACAGTTCACGTTATTTCAAGTGGCCTTGTCTATTACGGCTGGCCTTGTTTGACTCGGCCTCCTTGGCCAAAAGTAGGACAGAACAAGCAGCAGGGGATCTTCTTGGGTCAGAAACCCTAACTGCAAAACGGAACTTCCTGTATGGTGCTGTTTTCTGTGAGCCTGGTCAGAAAGCAAGCACACGCACGTTGTAAATCTGTGGACCTTTCAAGTCATGTGACATGACTGTCACAGTCAAGTGATAATTCAGGTCACGGCAGTCAGGAGTCTGTCAGGCTAATTGGTTGGCAAGGATTTGGGAATCACCAGTTTAACTCGGAACTTATAGGTTGGATTAATCTTGAAGATACATAGCAGGCCTTGTTTTGTCAGTAAGGAGTTTCAAACCCTTTTATATAGATGCTGGTAATCATTGGTAGTCATTCTTTACCTCCCTCTTTGTGTGTGTGTGTGTGTGTGTGTGTGTGTGTGTGTGTGTGTTTTAAAGATTATTTATTTATTTATTTATTTGACAGATCACAAGTAGGCAGAGAGGCAGGCAGAGAGAGAGGAGGAAGCAGGCTCCCCACTGAGCAGAGAGCCCGATGCAGGACTCGATCCCAGGACCCTGAGATCATGACCTGAGCCGCAGGCAGAGGCTTAACCCACTGAGCCACCCAGGCGCCCCTAAAGGTTTTATTTTTAAGTCATCTCTATACCCAACGTGGGGCTCGAACTCACAACCCTGAGCTCAAGAGTCACTGTTCCACCAACAGAGCCAGGCAGGCGCCCCTTACCTCCCTCATTGGAACACTCATCACACATGTTATTATTTCTTAATATCTGTCTTTCCCCTTAGACTGTAAAATCTGTGAGAGCAGGGACTATGCCTGTTTGGTTCTCACTATATCCTTGTGCTTAACACAGTGCCTAGCACATAGTAGGTGTGGCGTGACTAGTCCTTGAGTGAATGCCTGAACAAATGAACTGAGAAGTGATCCAACAACTTCTCTGGGAAGTTGCTCTTCAAAATTGGGCAATTTAGTGGTTGTAAACGGGGGAGGTACCAAGTAAACAAAGAAAGAGGAAATGCTTGAACCTTGCATAAGAGAGAAAAATCATATTGTCTGTAGTCCTTGCCTGGCCTACCACCCGACATAATGAGGTGCTTTGGGTGACAAAGTGTCTGATCCATCAATCTGAAATAGCACCATTTAAACTCAGCATCCATTCATTGAGTCCTGATCATCATTTGGCTTGGAGTTTTTATTAATTGCCAAGATAGATAACCTAAGACAGGCTTGATTATATTGTACCTACAAAAGTACAAAAGTTTATCCTCAAAATAAACAAAAGCTTCCTCTGCCCAATTACTACCTGTGTGCCTTTGAGTAACTCACTTAGTTTTTGGCCTTGTTTCCCTCATGCCCCATGGATTGTTCAGTGTTGTTATGTGGCTCAAGTGAGTAAACCTGTGGGAATCATTTGCAAACCAGAAAGGACCACGCAAATAATAGATGCAAATAATAGATGCTACTTTAGAATAGGGTTTCTCGGCTTTGGCACTGTTGACATTCTGAGCTGGAGAATTCTTTGTTGTGGGGGACTATCCTATGCATTGTAGGATTTTTGTCAGTATCCCTGACCTCTCCTTGCTAGATGCCAGTAGCATCCTGGAGCCAGATGTCTCCTGGAGGCCCCCATTGCCCCCGGTTGAGATCTACTACTTTAGGACTTCAGGGAGAATTTAGAAGATCTTTGAGATCTATAATCCTAGGACACTTCTGTCAGGCCTTTTCCTGATAAGTTGTATTAAGTTGTCTTTTCACTTAATGATGGAAGTGAGCAAAACATTAAAAAAAACCAAAACCCAACTGAGAAAACCCATTATGCATTTGTATTTTATTTGGGACCTTTTAAACTTGACATTTTCATTGCATTTTGCAAATTAACTTTTGTTTTGTTTTGTTATGGTGTTGCTTTCTTAGATTTTTCATTACCAGTCCTTCCAGTACCCAACCACAGCAGGTACATTTCGGGATCGAATTTCCTGGGTTGGAGATGTCTACAGAGGGGATGCGTCTATCAGCATAAGCAACCCTACCCTCAAGGACAATGGGACATTCAGCTGTGCTGTGAAGAATCCCCCTGATGTGCACCATAATATCCCTGTGACAGAGCTAACAGTCACAGAAAGGGGTAAGCTAACTGCCACTGACCTTCTCCTGCTGGGCTCCGTGATTGCTGTGCTGCCTACTGGAGAGGTCTGGGACAAGCAAAACTACCTGTGGGTGTAAGCCAGTCTGCCATCCTGAATTGTCTACTAGGATGAATTTCTTAACTTGATTTGCAAACTTAAGTTGTCATTCAAATATTGTTATAGTTTCCCCATTATCTATTCCTTATTTTAACTTCAGGTGACCAGAGGTCTTGTGGAACACGTGGCAAACCCCTAAGAAGATGGAGGCTTCTTATCTGTGTGATTTGACTTCCCCAGTCTGTTCCTACCCTCAGTTATGAGGCCATCTTCTTGCCCGTGTGCTGAAAGGGTGCCCCTTCTAATGATGGGAGGCAGCACATTTCTTTTATGTTGCAAAGGGCTGCACTTTCCCTTTATCAAGAAAGCGCAAGAAAGTAGGTTAAGGACTGACATTTTTTCTTCATTATTCTCGGGTGACTACTGAGTGGTCCTTCTCATCCTCAGTTGGACTTGAACCAAAGATGTACAGATACAGAACTGCATTAGGTTCATGATAGATGCCTTACCATCTCCCCGGTCTTTCTCAAGTCTGTCTGTCTCTCTTTCTTTTCCCCCCCTCTCTTTCTCCTTCCCTTTCCCTTCTTCCTCTCTTTCTTTTTTCAAGATGATAACTCAAGGTTTCAAAGGTAACAGGCATGTTCATGCTGCAGGCTGAGTAGGAGGTGAGTATAGTTTGGTCGTGTGACTCTGATGCCTTCAAAGTATGTGCCCTTTGATCCAGGAATCCCATTTTAAATTTTATCTTAAAGAAAAAGAGGTAAATATGAGGATTTATGTACAAGGATGATCATCATAATGTAGCTTGTAGATTCAAGGAATTAGAAACAGCTCGAGTGTCCAGTGTCTCAGAATTGGTTCAGTAAATTACTCAGTGTGGTAGAATACTGTGCACCCATGATAAAGTAACACTTGGAAGGAGTTTTTAATGAGGTAGGAAAAATTGATCATCTGTTATACAAAAAAGGAGCTTAGAAATAGTCTGTAAAATACGATCCATACTTCTAAAACTAGTTACTCTCCACCCTGTCTCCAGACCTATACCTGCATACTCCTAGAAAGAATACCAAATGGGTAGATACCAACGTGTCAATCCTATGTAGTGGGATTATGGGTGCATTTTGTTCTTCTTTGTAATTTCGTGTACTTTCTACCTCTTCCACAATGAATTTATTCTTGTTATAATCAGAAGAGATACAAGAGCAAAAGTAAAATGTAGCTCATGTCAAAGGAGGCCCTTCTCCCTCTCACCTTCCCTTTTTCCTCTTCTAGGTTTTGGTACCATGCTGTCCTCTGTGGCCCTCCTGTCCATCCTTGTCTTCCTGCCCTCTGCTGTGGTGGTGATTCTGCTGCTGGTGAGGATGGCGAGGAAGTCTGCAGGGCTGAAGAAGAGGAGCAAGTCTGGCTATAAAAAGTCGTCTATTGAGGTTTCCGATGAGTAAGTTCAGCCGGAGCGCCGAGCAGTTAACCCCTTTCCTCTTCAGAGCTCTGCTTTGTGGATAGTCCCTAGAGCCCTGATCCACCCCTTTTCTCTTTCCCCAGGCCAAGGTTAGTTCTAGGAGTACTGGAAGGAAGGTTGGAAGTGAAACTAGTGGATATTAATATGGAGAGAGAGATGGAGGGGTGAATGTAGGGTCTTAGTCTCTGCTTTGAACACCAGATTGTACTATGCTATGGTTCTTTTTTTTTTTTTTTTAAGATTTTGTTTATTTATTTGACAGAGAGTGAGAGAGGGAACACAAGTAGTGGTAGGGGGAGAAGGAGAAGCAGGCTTCCTGTTGAGCAGGAAGCCTGATGTGGGGCTTGATCCCAGGACCCTGGGATCATGACCAGAGCCAAAGGTAGACGCTTAATGACTGAGCCCCTCAGGTGCTCCTATGCTATGCTTCTGCATATAAATTCTGAAGTGGTGGGGGTGTCTGCCTGGCTCAGTCGGTTCCGTGTCCCACTCTTGACTTTGGCTCAACTCATGATCTCAGGACTGTGAGATCAAGTCCTGCATCAGGCTCCATGCTGGGTATGAAGTCTGCTTAAGATTCTCTCTCTCCCTCTCCCCGTCCTCTCTCTTTTTCTCCCCTTCTCTAAATAGATAAATAAAAATTCTGGAGTGGCTATCACATTCCTTCAGAATCAACGGGCAATTCTGACAAGTCAGTTACTTTTCCCTTCTTGTTTTGGCACCAAGCTGGTGTGTCCTGGTAGAAGATGCCTAAGCAATGAGGAAGGCTTTAAGGCTAGTCTTGGACAGGAAAACCAGTTTAAATAAGCAAGATGTGTTCTTGGTCCGCCGATGCTCAGAGGGGCTAATGGGATTGTGATTATCAAAGGCATTTAAGAAACATGTTGCTAGGGAGCAGGCCTGACCCAGTTTTCCCTGGGAATAAATCTACTAAAAACAGGTGACAAAAGTCTGCATAAAACCCATTTTGATTCTCCATTGTCTCTATCTGAGGCTCTTGGCCTTGGGAGGAAGTCTTCCCTGGGGAACATTTTCTTTTTCTTTGCATGTGTGCACATGTGTATTTGTGCATGCGTGTTTATTTCATGGGAGAGAGTGCCCTTTACAGGAATCTCTAGCCCCGCCCCCAAAGGTAAGGCGCTCTTGGTAGAAATACCAAGATGTCTATTTCTAAGCACCATCTAGCAAGATTCCTTATGCTCCAACCTTCAGGCCCCTTGTTCCCTGACATTCATCTCATTCACTCCACGGGCCAGATACACAGCATATTTTCTTCTCTAAATAAGCCGCACTCACTCAGATCTTTTTTCTTTTCTCCCCACATGCTTTTCTCTTGCTTGGAATCCTCTCCTTCCCTCCTTTGTTTGCCTGGAAAACTTTTACCGATCCTCCAAGACCCAGCAGAAATGTCCCGTCTGGAGTCTCCCTGAGTCCTTCCCAGAGAACAGGTCACTCCCTCCTCTTTTCTACCCTAGCAGTTTGACCTTAAGCTTATTAAAACATTTTATTACATTGTGTCATAATGTACTTGTCAGGTTGCTACAGGTTTCTCACACCCAAGAGGTTGTGAGCTCTTCAAGAGGCAGTGTCTTCTTTATGTCTTGTTCCCCAGCCCAGCATAATGGCTTAGATGTGGTAGGTGCTCAGTACATTTCTAAGCGAATGATTGGGTCCAGCTCCGACTTACTGGGCACTTGCTACGTGTCAGACACTGTGGTGTGTGGTTTGCGTGTGGTTATTTTTTATCCCAGTGCTTAAGTAACCTGCCTACTCACCCTCCTAGTGAGTGGCAGAACTGGACTTTAAAACGAGACCTGTCTGACTTGGACAGCTGTGCTCTTACATGCCCTACTGTATGGAGGACAGTAGTTGTTCAGATTTGCCTTGTCCTTTTTCTCCAGCACGGACCAAGAGGAAGGGGATGACTGCATGGCGAGGCTTTGTGTGCGTTGTGCTGAATGCCTGGTAAGCCTGTGCCATTTCTCTGCTCACCATTCATGTTCCATTTTCCTGCTTCCTTAAGGGGATTCTTTCCCCTCGGGGGAAGCAGAGGATATGCAGGTAAGGTCCAAAGCAAGGTATGAACCAAGGTACTCCCCAAAAGCATTTTGGTCTCAGGGGACCGATTCTGACCATTATTTTGTTTTCTGTCACATGGGCATAGGGTGGTGTCCTTAGGTTGGGGAAGGTTAGGGACGTCTCAGCTTACTGACAGAGAGCACCCTGAAAGAGGAGGGCCTGTGCCACCAAGGTCGTGCTAAGAGACTTTGGCTGGCTCGACTCAGAATCCTGAATTGAACTTTCCTGCTGTGCCTCAGTTTTTCCCCCCAGGGAATTAGAGTGATACAACCTTTTAAGTGACTTACTGCCTTATCAGTAAGAAATACCCATGATGGAGGGGTGCCTGGGTGGCTCAGTTGGTTAAGTGTCTGACTCTTGATCTCAGCTCAGGTCTTGATCTCAGGGTTGTGGGTTCAAGCCATGTGTTGGGCTCCATGCTGGATATGGAGCCTACTTAAGAAAAAAAAAAAAAAAAGAAATACCCATGTTGGAAGACCCGAGTGTTGATTTAAATTTCAAAAGGGAGTCATCCCTCCATTTTTTAAGCTCTTGCTATGACTGGTAGGCTTGTGTGGCTGTCCCAGCGTCCTAGGAGGAGAGACTCTGATGTGGGGCATTTGGAAACAGGTCAGAAGCAACTTATGATATAATATGAAACATACCTGTCATTGGGGAGTTTAAACTTGAGTTCTCTTTGTACTCACTGCCAAGCTCAGCACTTGGCCGGATGGCTGTAGCCCAGCTGTTTGCTGCAGTATACTTTGCTTCTCTCTGGCAAACTGGAGTGGAGTAGCTAAGATGAGAGGAAGGTTGAAGAGAATCTAACAGTAACCCTTCAGGGTTTGAATACTCTAATAACACAAAATAAGTTAGTCTAACTTATTTTGGTGATGCTTATCACCATCCATATTTCGGATATTAATTCATTTAGCAGTTATTTCCCGAGTATCTGATATGTACTAGATGGGATTCTGGGTACTTAGGAAACACATGTGAATAATACTGACGAAAATCTCTGCCCTCAAATAACTTACATTCCTTTCCAAGCGTAGAAAACTCTCATTCTTCAAGACACGGCTTCAATATCACTTTCTCTTAAATTGCAGTTGCAAACAATAACTAAATCTTTTAAAAATAAGCAAAACATGGAGTATACCAGATGGTACTTAATGCAGTAGGGAAAAACAAAATAGGGAAAGGACATGGGTTGGCTGGATAGGGGGGTATGATATATAATCTCACTGAAGTGATATTTGAGCAAACACCTAAAAGAAGGAGACAGGATGCCATATAGCTGTTGTGGAGGAACATTCAGAGGAACGTTCTGGACGAGGAAATGGTAGGCATGGTGACTCTGGAGGGGTCATGATGGGCATGTTCTTGGGACAGCAAGGAGACCAATGTGGCAGGAATGAAATGAGCAAGGTGATGAATAGTGTTTTTTGATATCAGAGAGATAATACCATATATTTTTTTAAGATTTTATTTATTTATTTGACAGATCACAAGTAGGCAGAGAGGCAGGTGGGTGGGGGGGAAGCAGGCTCCCGCTGAGCAGAGAGCCAGACTCGGGGCTCAATCCCAGGACCCTGAGATCATGACCTGCGCCGAAGGCAGAGGCTTAACCCACTGAGCCACCAGGTGTCCTGACAATACTATATCTTATGAACATAATTGAATGGAATGAATTGGGCTTTTATTCTTAATGAAATGGGATGCCCTGGAGGTTTTTGAGAAGAGAAGCACTGTCTATTTCCAAAGGCTCACTCTGGCTCCTGTGTTGAGAATAGGTGGTACCTTGGTCAAGGCACCATGACAGTCAGTCCAATTAGGAGACTTTAGCAATAATGCAAGTAAAAGAAGATGGTACTGGTTTGAGCCAGGGTGGTAGGAAGTGGCTGTATTCTCATTATAGTTTGAAGGTAAAGCAAGAAGGAATTATGGATGGGTTTCACATATCTGTGAAAGAATGAGAGGATATCAGAGATAATTCTACAACTCTTAACTTGAGCAGCTGGTGGAATAGATAGAACAGGTAGAGTGGGTGTAGACTAGAGCCCTGGAGCTCTCCAAGGTTGATGAGGTGGAAAGAGGAAGGGGAATTGGTAAAGGAGGCTGAGAAGAAACATCCAGTGAGGTAGGAGAAAACCAGGAGGGTGTGCTATCCTGGGAACCGAGTGAAGAATGTGTTTCAGGGTAAAGAAGGTGATTAACTGGGGCGCCTGGGTGGGTCAGTGGGTTAAAGCCTCTGCCTTCGGCTCAGGTCATGATCCCGGGGTCCTGGGATCGAGCCCCGCATTGGGCTCTCTGCTCGGCGGCGAGCCTGCCTCCCGCCCCCCCTCTGCCTGCCTCTCTGCCTGCCTCTGATCTCTGTCAAATAAATAAATAAACTCTTAAAAAAAAAAAAAAAAGAAGGTGATTAACTGTGTCTCTTGCTGCTGAGTCAGGTCAAGTAAGATGAGGACTGAGAATTGATTCTTGAGTGATCTGGTGATGTGGAGGTCATAGGTGGCAAAAGCAGCTTTAGCAGAAGAGAGAGGAAGAAAGCCCGATGGGGGTCAGGTTGAGAAGGAACGCAAAGAGAGATATTGGTGACTGTGGGTGTAGACAGCTCTTGCAAGGAGTTTTGCTGTGAAGAGATGCAGAGAAGTAGGGTGATAGGTAGGAGGGAGATGTGTGTCAAGAGTTACTTTCTGTTTAAGATGGGGGAAATCATAGTACATTTGTGTGCTGATGGAAGTGATTCAGTAGAAAAGGGAAAAATGATGCTGCAGGAGGGCGAGAGGAGTGGCTGGAGTAGCTCTAGGATGTGATGCACAGGAGGGATACTGACCATAGACAAAGGTGGGGAGGGAGCGTCCATAAGAAGAGTGAGAAACGCCATGCCGTTGGGCCCACATGCTGGTAAGTGCACACATATGATGCCGGGAGCTCCCTGCTGGCTCCTCTCTTTCCAGTGTCAGGAGAAAGCAAGGTCATTTGTGGAGAACAAAGTGAGGAGGAGGTGCTGGAGGTTTGAGGTTTAAGGAAAGAGGGAAAGGTGTGGAACAGTCGTCCGGGAGAACAGGAGAATGATGGGCCAGAGAAATGTGGTGTGCCAGGTAGTACTAATGGGCCACTTGAGCTTAGAAGTAGTGAATACAAGTTTAAACAATAAAAACAAGAACAATGGTAACAGTGGCTAATCTTGAATGAGTGCTTACATAGTGCTAGGCACAATGCGAAGTGATTCCCATACACTGTCTCATTCAGTTCTCGTCCCCTTTCTATGATGTGTCTGTATTTTTATTACCCCCCCCCATTTTACAGACAAGGAAACTGAGGTCTAGAGACGTTTAATAACTTTGCTCAAGGTCACACAACCAGCAAGGGGTGGAGCTGGCATTGGAACTGAGAGAAACCGAGAAACCCAGACTCCTAGCCGCAGTCCTCATTTTCTGATGCAGATAGCCGCCTTTTCTTTTCTTTCTTTCTTTCTTTTTTTTTTTTTTTTAAGATTTATTTATTTATTTGGAAGACAGAGCTCACAAGCAGGCAGAGAGGCAGGCAGAGAGAGAGGAGGAAGCAGGCTCCCTGCTGAGCAGAGAGTCCGATGCGGGGCTCGATACCAGGACCCTGGGATCATGACCTGAGCCGAAGGCAGAGGCTTTAACCCACTGAGCCACCCAGGCGCCCCAGACAGCCGCCTTTTTATGTGTGTTGAGGTTTTAAAAAAATATCCACCATGGGAAAGGGAAGTGTTAGGGTTTCAAAGCATTAATTAGCCCAAAGACAGCAAATCTATTGCTGGTCCGTGAGGCCTCATGGGAACGCAGGTGCGCTGAGCCCGTGCCATTTTCATTATTAATGTCACTTCGTGCTGAGTTCTGTCAAGTGGTCCTAGCATGACATCTTTGTCTAAACTCTGACAGTGGGCACGTATCAACACCACGACTGCTGTTCTTTCCCTCCAGGACTCAGACTATGAAGAGACATACTGATGACAGTCTTCATGACACAAGAAGAAGAGTCACCTGCTAGCAGAAAATGTCCCGTCCCACTGGCAGCTAAAGCCTCTCGGAGAAGCAGGGCTGGCTTGGATGGCAGCGCTGGAGGATTCTAGAAGTCATCAGGAGAGACTTCAGGAACCATTTATTTATTGAAGAAATGTTCTTTTTATATTTATAAACTGTTTAAGGACTCTTCGAAGAAACTCATAACTACCCCTTTTAATGACTTACACTCTAGTTGAATGAAGGAGTTCTCTTCCTGAATAGAAAGATGGTTTTTGTTTCCCCTGTGTTCTTGAATGTATTACGTGTTTTCTTCCAGTTATTTGAGGGGAATCCTAAATGTTGGCCACACCGTGGATGCCAAAATATCTTTAAAAAATGAAATGGAGCTCGTAGCTTCCTGATAGGGTACCAGATGAAGTGTTGTTGGGGATAAGTGTCCTTTGTTATTTGCTCCATGAACGTTTTCAGCTGTGAACCAGCAAAGAGCATACACTCCTTGTTTTCGTGACACCATTGGTTGTGTCCGGATGACTTGGAACTCTAATTTCCATGGAGCTGGCAGGGCTGGGAGTCCATGGTTTGCTTTGACTGGTTTTTAAAGTATTAAAGTGTCATCAATTTTATAATTAAGGAAGGGAATGGTGACCTATAGGGATCCCTTCCTTTTGTCTCGCTAGGTGCAGTTTGTTATTTTACTCTCTTATAGCTGACTGATTGGTGGTTTCCTTCTTGGTGTCCTGGAGCAGAGGCAAGAAAAACTCTTTGACAGGCTTTTAGTGGGGAATGTAGGGATATTTTCTCAGTTATTTGCAAGGAAATACTCTTTTTTAACAAATGCCATTCCGAAGTTCAGATGTTGGATTGGCTTTAATGAGGCTTCTATTTATAGGAAATAATCTTTTTGACCTAAGTCATGCTTCAGAACTTTTTTGTGTTCTAAAATGCGCCAAATATGAGTGAGCTAAGGTATTTATGTACGAACGGTTTTTACATAATATTTGACATAAGGAAGTGAGGTGGTACATAATGTTTGCTCGTTTCTGTTCTCTGATACCTTACATCAACTTCCTCCATTTTCTCGCAGCAAGCGATTTCAAACTTTAATTTACATAGGATTTTCTGTAAGCCATTAAGAGATAACGTGTGACATGTCCAGAAGGATCGACAGTGTAGTCCTCCGTAAAACAGCGGTAGAGTTTACTTCTCAATTATGAGAGAGAAAAATTATCCCCTCTTCCCATCGTCATTTTTTTTTTAAGCAGGAGAGTCTGCGATCCTTCACTAGGTGGCTCAGGAGGTTTCCATATTATAGCCTAATAGACTGTATACAGTATCCAAAAAAGTCACTTCCCCAGGATTTGTTTTTTAAAAATTTGGGTTATTCGTTCTGGAAGTCATCAGTAAAGACTTTTAAAAAGATGGCATAGGTTTGGTCTGGGTTCTTTTGTCAATCTAAGTCCATACATAAGAGAGTTTGGTTAGTTAATTAGAAATTACGCGTTTGTCTGGTCACGTAAGGAAGTGGAAGAGGAAAAGACACATTGACTGTTTATTTCCAGTGGTTAAGCCTCAGACTCTTGAGCTGCTTGGGCTTGTCTGGGGCCAGTCTAGTGAGACGGTCTGACACCTCAGCAGAGAGGGGAAAATGTGTCTGAGCAATGAGAGTAAATATTTGGGCTCTAGGAGATCGGAAGATAGAGATCTAATTGTGAGGCAGACTTCTCGTGGGTCCTCCTGTCTCTGAGAAAGAGATGGTGCTACAGGAACCCAGCTAAAACCGCATTTCATGAATTGAGGAACTGGTTTTATCTGGGTTTTCTTGTCATTTCCCTTCAGGCGTGTGATGAGGATTAATGGGGGGGGGGGGTTTGACCCTCCAGGTAGATGCTGCCGCGTGGAGACTTGGTCTCCTTATTTTGTAGCCCTGATCACGATTTGAACAAGTCCCTTTCTTCTTAAGTGACTGAATGGTAGCATCCTTCATGGAAAGAGAGTAAGCCGATTGATTATTTAGTCTGCTCCATGGATTAAAAGGTCACATCAGTCATAGGGCTGCTGTCCTTGCTCATCTCTTATTCTGAGTCTGGCTTACAGCCTTACAGCTTTTTTTCCCTCCTCACCCCTCCCTTCGCCTCTCTCCTCTCCCCTTTCCTTTCGTCCTTCCTTTCTTTCTTTCTCTCTCTTTCTTTCGTTCTTCTTTTTCTTTCTTCCATTTCTTTCTTTCTCTAACTCTCCTTCCTCCAAAGGAGCAAAAAGCAGTGTTTGGATACCTGCCTTCTTTAAGGATGGAAAGAAGATAAAGGTTTTTTGTTTTATTTTGTTTTATCTTTTAAAATATCTTCTCAGGTGCTATTCCCTCTCTTTTTATTTTCTTGCTGGTCTGGATACAGAGCACACTGTCTGAAGACCAGCCTTGTCTAGAAAGGAAATCTGATTCTGAAAGCTTCAGACGGGGTGAAAAGCCTTTCAGAATTTTTCTTTGGCTGCTGAAGGCTTTACTCGTGGTTACATTACCTTGTAAGTTTTGCACATTGAGCTCTTTATTCTGTTACCAAATGTGAATTTATAAAATGCTTTGTGTTTCCTATGTGGCCTGTTACCCCAGGCTTCTTAGAGGATGTCTTAGTTCTCTGCAGCTCCCAAACTGGGCACTGGTGCTTCAAGAGGGAATGTTGTATGTCCCTGTGTAAAAAATTGTTGGAGGCCAAATCCTGACTTTGAAAGTTCTATTGTGTCACTCTGTTATGGTTCCAGATGAGTGCTGTAAGAAGACCCGGAGGGAGCAGACCAAGACGATCATTTAATTGGGCTACTGGAAACTTCGCTGCCAGAAGGGGTGTCTCCCTTCTTTTGACCCCCATGTGGGGCTGTTGCAGTGTTGACAGCTGCATTTCACTGTGTTTTTTGTTTTTGTTTTTTTGTAGGCGTGTGTACACTATTGGGTCATATGTACAGATATCGTAACTCTTGAGATCTTTACCACATCACAATTAATAAACTGCTTTGCACTTTCTGGCTACTTTTTGGTATGTGTCTACATATAAAATGAGAGCTGTCAGACTCAAGGGGAGGAGGTTGTGGTTTCCAGCAGCAAGCAGGCATTCATCTGTAAGCAGTGCCCCTGCAACAACCCGCATAGATTCGGTGGTCTGTGGGACCTGGCTCACAGAGCAAGAGCTGATGGTTCAATTTTTAGGAATTTTACAAGCTTGAAACAGGCCATGGAGGGAGTAATTTATGTACGTTGCTGGCTTACCATGCAACCATGTAGCATAGTCCTGGAGGGTGCAAGTATTCAACAACTTTTCTTTTTATTTTTAAAAGATTTTTTTTTTTTGAGAGACAGAGAGCAGGAGCAGAGTGGGGGAGAACAGCAGAGGGAGAGATGCAGGCTCCCTGCTGAGCAGGGAGATGGATGAGTGGCTCGCTCCCAGGACCCTGAGATCATGACCTGAGCTGAAGGCAGAGACGCTTAACTGACAGCCACCCAGGTGTCCCTTCAACAACTTTTTGAATGATACCGGACAAGTTCCAAAAAATGGCCATGTGTAGGTCAAGCCAAAGCTGAAGGTGTATGCGGAGAACACTTATTTTGAAGGGGCAACTTACAAGCAAAAGATGTCTTGAGGTGAAGAAGCTTTGAGTTCTTATCCACGATGCCCAAATCACCCAAGGGGTTCTCGGGATGACGCACTACCTGTCTCCTGGTCAGAGGAGATCAACATGGTAAGTTGCAGGACTGAGCAGGCCTATCTTTGGAGGCAGGGACTGAGTGATTGCCTGGCTATGTTGCACTTCTCTGTTGAGAGAAAAAACAAGAGGCCACTCTCTTTTTATTTTATTCTATTTTGTTTTGTTTTGTTTACGTGGGAGTCACTGTATTTTAAACAGAACAAAACATTTTGTGTTCATCTTAAATTTGTTGTATTCTGTTTGCACGCAGCTGGTTTCTTTCTCGGAGAATGTCCACCCAATGCCATTGGAGACCTCGCCCTCAGAGAGCTTATAATCTGGAAGGGGAGAGAGCACGTGCCCTGGTCTGGAATCAGGCTCTCCTTAGTAAGTCGAGTTTATTACTCCCTTTTAGAACAAAGGTATAAATAAGAATTGGGCCGTGGGCCAGATGACAGAAATGAGAACCTTGTTGTAGAGGTTCCTGTTTGCGTCTCTGTAGCTACCCCAGAACGTACGCATTTGGTTTGTTCTGAGTCTGACCTTCCGTCAGGCAGAAGTCTCTGGAGTTGGACTCCGGTACTGCACTCAGCAGAGCTACTGTGTTGCTTCCCCTGGGTGCATCGCATCATCTCATCTCTCATCGCGGGTAAGCCGTTGCTTTGCATTTCTTAAGAAGCGATTAGAACTTTGCTCTCTCAGGAAAAGGCTGGTTCTGAAGGTTTTAATTTGATGACTACATTTGTAGGAGGAAACTGGCATAAGGCAGGCTGGTGAGTGCAGTTTTCCTTTCTGTAGTGTAGAGTCACTTCTGATAAGATCCCCAGAGAAAAGTGGGGTAAGAGGTTTGCTCTTAATGAAAGAGCAGATGATGCTGGTGGTCGTAGGACTTCAGCTTATAAGTTGCCTGTGTTTTTTAGGTAGAGCAGTGACTGACTAGCTGTCCTCCTGACCAGTTGTTCTTCAGCTCACGGCAGCACTTCTCCCTCACTGTTGCCCTTCTCCCAACCCTAGACAGGCCAATATATTTTTTTTAAGAATTACTTATTTGTTAGAGAGCACATGCTAGCAGGAGAGACAGAGGGAGAAGGAGAAAGAATCCCAAGCAGACTCCACTCTGAGTGGGGAGCTGGATATGGGGCTCGATCTCACAACCCTGAGATCATGACTCCATCATAAACCAATAGTCGGGGCTCAACCTATTGCATTACCCAGAGGCTGCTAGACAGGTCAATATCTAACCTTAAGAAGCCAGGAACTTAAACCTCTCAAGAGAGCTAGACTTGTGTCCTTACTTGTCATGCCCTTGGCAAAGCTCTGACCTCATGAAGGCCTTTTGTAGGGTGGCTTGGGTGTAATACCATATGAGGAGGGAGCAGCAATAATGATTTCCAAAGTCCCCTTCAGGTTAGAGGGGTGACCAATGTCACTGAGACTGTCTTACATGGAGCCATGTAACCGCCCAGCCCAATGTCGGATAAGCGGTCTTGGAAGGAAAAATGAGGATGCATTTCAAGAAGTTTGTGCCATAGAGGGGTTACATGGATTCATAGACCTAAAAACCTGAGAGCCTGGAGGTGTGCGGCCATGGTAAACTGAGGGGACTTAGCATGGAGGGAGTGAGGGGTGGGGAAGGGGGAGGGGAGCGGGGGGTGGGCTATGGGAAGGAAGGCTGTGCAGTTGCTGTTTTCTCAGGAGTTCGTTGTCCTTATGGGGGGCAAATGGCTGCACTCAGAGATGCACCTCTTCCTATCTTGTCTTGTGATATTGTAATATTCGGGGGTCATTTTCACATCCTGTGTGGTAGTCTCATTGTCATGAGTCTTTTCTGAAGGTGTTTTTCTGCCATCGTGCCAAGGGAAACAATTCCTCTGCACTGTTAATAATGGGAAAGGGGATCCTTATAGTTACAACTCCCCAGGGGTGACAGAAGACGTTTGCCAGGAGTTCTGTTGTGAAAACACCATGAGCTCAGGTCAAAATGTTTGGCCACCATATGAGCTGCCTTACTGTGCAGAATTACCTCAAGAAACCTGCTGAGGAGATGGCGGGATCTGGGGAAGAAGCTGAGAATTTAAATGGAGTCTCATGAAGGTGCTTAAGGAGCATCTAATGCTTTGGTTGGATTTCTAAAGATGGAGATCCATTTATATAGATATTCTGTGTATATGTAAAATTC